>JBBBDQ010000224.1:3252500-3430000 GCA_037127315.1 Ascarosepion bandense | reverse complement strand
AGAAGGAGAGTTATCACGCAATAGTTCAGTGTTCTTTTTTATTTCAAACGATGTTTTTCTATTTCTTAATACCCTGCATATCTTTTGTAATGCATATTTGGCTATCCAAATACATCTTCGGAATTCAGAGCACTCTGTCCTCTGTTAAAATACTTCCCAGATATTTAAAATTTTGCATTTGATTAATTTTGGTATCTCCGATTTATAATTTGAATTTTGGGCCAAGTCTTTTTCTAACAAT
Organism: Ascarosepion bandense; assembly: GCA_037127315.1. Lineage (NCBI taxonomy): Eukaryota > Metazoa > Mollusca > Cephalopoda > Sepiida > Sepiidae > Ascarosepion > Ascarosepion bandense. Next base: position 3,429,759 of record JBBBDQ010000224.1, on the reverse strand, counting down.
CATGATTTTTTTCTTCTTGCAGTTGATGCTAAGCACTGAGTATAACAATAAACTATAACGAAAGCCTGTGCTTGGGTGATTGGAGGTTTTGAAGAGCGTTGAACCACCTCTTAATTGCTGTTGTTTTCAGGTTAACCCTGACCCGGGGTGGTAACTCCTGTTTCGGTAAATACTGAACCCCAAACAGAAGCAAAACACTATGAAATGATAAAAATATATTTTATATTACAAAAATCCACCAACAATACATACTAATACTAAAATGACCAACAGTACCTATTTGTATTATTGTAAAATTACCAACAGTACAATTTTAGAGCAAACACAGCAACAGCTATTATAGCCAAATCACCAACAACACAGTTTATCTGTAGTTGAGGGCATACAATTGCGTTCAAAATATTTTTAGTGGAAACCATAAAATTTCTTTCGAAATATTTCAATTTTGGCATGAATAATTCATAGAGGTTGATATGCCGCTAAACAAGATCAACCAACCAAACAATCAACATAAAAGAACTTTTTCATGACATTAATCTAAACAATATCCTAAAATTTGTCAAGAGAAATGAACTATATACCAAAATGTAACATCAACAAAACTACAATATAAAATACGCATATCATCACCCCTAGTGATTATGCCCATCCAACTATGTATATGTATGTACAAAATAAATGCACATAAGCATTTATTTTGTCCTCAAAAAAACATAATATTATATATATATCATACTTTATTACTTCAAGGCTCACAACAAAATTAAATTTAAGCATTAAATGACTTATAAGGCGTTGATATGCCTTTAAACAAATCAAACTCAGTCAGATTATGTTCAACCCGTTCTTCCCTCTTTTTATCATTACGCTCTGTGGGTACTTTTGTAGTTTTCTTCCTGTGTCGGAGACTTATAAAAAAAGCAATTATAGCTTTTGCTCAAGGATAAATGTAGTAAACTATCCTATAAAAAATCAATAAACAGCGCTGTTCTCTGAATATTTTGTAATTCAAATAAAACTTTTTATCTAAACTTTTTAACTAATTCTTTAAATATGAATAAACTGGTTCTACCTGTTTTCTATGTTTACAGGAAAATTTGACATTAATACATTCCCTAAATTAAACCTGTTAAACAACCACTATATTGAATCCATAGCAAAATCTACTGCTAAGAAGGTTGGGTCACTATGTCGATCCAGGATGTTTTTTCCACCTGAATCCATCCTGCATATATACAAGTCAACCATCCGTCCGTGCATGGAGTACTGCTGCCATTTATGGTCAGGTGCCCCTGCCGTTCTCCTCAGTGTCCTTGACAAGCTCCAAAGGAGAGTCTGTAATGTGATAGGTACTGATCTGGCGACTCGACTGCAGCCACTTTCCCATCGTCGAAATGTGGCCTCCCTCTGTCTCTTCTATAAATATTTTCATGGCTTCTGCTCGGATGAGCTTAAGTCACTGATGCCTCCTCAACAGGTGTTTACCCGTGCAACCAGACTGGCAACTGGGTCCCACCCATTCACAGTCAGGTTAGCCAAATGCAGACGACAATTCTACTCCTGCAGCTTCCTCTCTCGCACTTCCCGCCTGTGGAACTCACTCCCGTATTCTTGCTTTCCTGACGGCTACGACCTCCAGAAATTTAAATGCAAAGTTAATACTCATCTACTAACCACTGGCCTCTAGCTCTCTCCCCTCCCCTGTATAAAACTTCCCTTTCTCTCCTCCTATGTATCTGTCATCGCACCTTCTTTCTCAGCTTTCTATTGTTCCTTTCTAACTAGCTTGTACTCCTCACTCTTTTCTAATTAATCTTTTTACATTTATGTAACCCCCTGCACATCAGTGGCGTTTCCGCCTTGCTCGGGGTGAAATGATTAAAAAAAAAAAACGCAACGAAGTAAATTCCATCTACAATCATCGTCTTATATTTGTACCTTAAAGTATAAGTAATGTATTTTCTACTATAATATAACTAGATCCCATAATCTAGAGCCTACCACTGCATTAATGTATTCATTCCCCCATCTTCTTATAATTATTTTGTTTTAATTAACATTGTAGTTTCAATGTCGAAACAAATTTACGATTTGTAGTGGATATATATATATATAAAATTTTGTACATGTTCTAAAATATAATTTATAATAAATATTCCCAGCTATATATATTATTATATATCGAGCACTGTTTTAAATTAATGTTTTAGACGTTGTAAAAAAATTTTTTTCTTTATTCACTCCGATATATATATATATATATATATATATATATATATATTATGGACTCTCCCGTCGATTTTGATGTATGAGTGTCTAACTCAGACTACCGCACAATGAATTGTTTAGAGTGGTGAAGGCTTTTGTAGCACCATCCACACTTTTTGGAACTGCTGATAACAATCGATGCAGAAGTTCGCCAAAGATCGTATGAACAGCAGACCTCGGTTATTTGACCCATAACTGGAGGGAAAGGACGGATTAATACCTTTCCCAAAGGTACCAATGTGTTAGTGAATGCAGAGTGTTTGACTAGAATTGGAGCTAGGCTCACCAATTATCATCTACTAGTTTGTCTACATATGTTTGACGTACATTACATTTCAACTCATTTCCGTTCTTATAACAATTCCACCATTTTAAGTGATAACAATTTAATAAATAAATCTGTAACCGTTTCACGAATAAATTCGATACCACTGCCGACATATCATAATACAATTGTATACATTCAAATGTTTTATAACTGTGACCAAAAAATCCAGCTTTCCACGACATCTTAGTTCTCTACCCCACACCACCTAATAACACATTCCCCTATCCAACATGGTCTTAATCTTTATTGATTAATCTAGTCCAACCCACCTTAATTTACTAGATATTTCTAAATATAACGAATCTTAACAGAAAAATATTTCACTGCCTGATGAGGTTCTTCTAAGCAGTAAGGAAATGCAAAACCACTTGCGCTGCAGTCAACTATGTTTTATTATAAACACTTACAATAAGAATATTACTATATATATATATATATATATATATATATATATATATATATATATGATTAATGCAAATATGAAATGTGTTACTTAGCGGGTCGATGTTATATTTAGCACCCTGACTCCAGAATTTTATTTGTAATTTCTCTGTTCACTCTTCAGTAGATACTAACTGCTTGTTTTGTCATTTTCGATCACCGAAGTTAAGCAACGTTGAGCCTGGTCAGTACTTAGATGGGTGACCGCTTAGGAATACCAGGTGCTGTAAACAATTATTGACAGATGTGCGTTGTGGTGCGGTGGATGTCGGCTCGAATAAGGGAAATTGGTGAGCCTAGCTCCAATTCTAGTCAAACACTCTGCATTCACTAACACATTGGTACCTTTGGGAAAGGTATTAATCCGTCCTTTCCCTCCAGTTATGGGTCAAATAACCGAGGTCTGCTGTTCATACGATCTTTGGCGAACTTCTGCATCGATTGTTATCAGCAGTTCCAAAAAGTGTGGATGGTACTACAAAAGCCTTCACCACTCTAAACAATTCATTGTGCGGTAGTCTAACTGAGTTAGACACTCATACGTCAAAATCGACGGGAGAGTCCATAATATATATATATATATATCGGAGTGAATAAAGAAAAAAATTTTTTTACAACGTCTAAAACATTAATTTAAAACAGTGCTCGATATATAATAATATATATAGCTGGGAATATTTATTATAAATTATATTTTAGAACATGTACAAAATTTTATATATATCCACTACAAATCGTAAATTTGTTTCAACATTGAAACTACAATGTCTCTTCAGGTTTTGTGGACAGGAATGGAAAGCCTCTTTTCTTATATTTGGTGAGTTGTGTGTGGGATGTTGATGGGGGTTAGTGATAAGGGAATAAGTCTTGTGGATTGTCCGTTTGAATTTTGAAGAAAGTGGTGTGGGTAGTGGAATTAGTTGATTAATGAGTGTCTGGGAGTTTTGTAGACAGACGTAACATTAGCAGTTAAAATGTAAGTTTTTATTATCTTGCGACTAGACTATATCTTTTGGATTTCTTAGAGGCGCAGAGTAGTAGGGTGTAAGTGATGGAATGTTTATTTTGTACAGAATATTTTTGTATTTAAACAGAGTTTTTATAATTAATCTAATTTTGTATATTTAACCTTAATTTAGGATTTAGGCAATCGATTTTTTCTATTGCATTGTAGATTTTTATTAGATCACAGTTTGGAAATCGAGTTTTTCTATTAAATTTTAAATTATAATTAAATCACAGTTTGTGGTAAGATTTAATGTAAGAGGTAAAATTTAATGTTAAAAATTTAAGGTAATATGTAAGTAGGTAATAGGTGCGTAATAAGTAGAACTTTATGTAGGAGGAAAGATTAAATGTTTGTATTTAAGGTAATAGGTGAATAGGTAATAGGTGTGTTTGTATTTAAGGTAATAGTTGAATTTTAATGTGTGTATTTAAGAACAGTTTTTTAATTTATCTAATGTTGTATATTTAACCTTATTTTAGAATTTAGGAAATCGATTTTCTCTCTCTCTCTCTCTCTCTATATATATATATATATATATATATATATATTAAATAACATAAATATGAACACGACCATAACGTGCTGACTGTTTTTGTAAAATATAAACAAATATTCCATCACTGTAGATACATATATAAAAATTTACAAATTCTTTTGAAAAGCCAAAGTTATCCTTGATTATGGCTAATAGAATAGTCAAAAGCACTCGTATATTTAGAAGAATTTTACACACTTTATGTCTATAAATGATAATAACTTATCCGAATACAAGTAAAATTAAATAAAAAAGTTGATCACAGTAACTTGTCAGTCGTCGTTAGTGAAACTTGTATAAAAGAGGGATTGCTACCTAAATGTGTGTATATATATATATATATATATATATATATATGTGTGTGTGTGTGTGTGTGGTTCATAAAATCTATCCGCTAAATGTACCCAGCATCGAGAATAAAGGTGATTTTCTAAGTACAGATTTTCTAATTTAAATAGTTTAGTAGCTGTCATACATTCCACCTATCCAACTAAAGTGCAATAGAAAAAACATTTATTAAACCATCATTTTTAAGAATCCTTAAGAAAAGTTTTGGACGAAAATATAAAAATGTAATTTAAATCACCATACCAAAAACATCTCGCTATAAAACACCTTACCAAACACTTGTCTCCTACTATCAACCTTACATTATTTAACTGTGGGAATGAAGTTGTGAACGTCTTTTAAAAATAAAAAGATTTCCAGTCGCGCACGTCCCGTGATAGCTTTTAAAGAACTTTCCTTTTCAAAAGCACAAAATAAAGTCCATTACAATCAAAACATCAGGATAAAATAACATCGGAAATATATATCCTTGAGAATGGTCATTGCAGTAGCTGAAAGCGATGGAAAAGTTAATAGTTATGATACTTTTTATATTCCTTATTTTTCGCAAAAAAGAAACACATAAGAATACTGGACAAAAATAAATCAAAAAGTAATAAAATCTTTATTGTCTATCTTTTTTAACGAAACATACATATATATGTGTGTGTGTGAGAGAGAGAGAGAGAGAGAGAGAGAGTAAGAGTAAGAGAGAGAGAGTTTGCGTTTGTGAAACTGTCACCAAAACACTGTGAAATTTGATACGTACAAGATTATGCATAACAATGGACAAAGAACAGAGGGAAATACTCAAAATACTTTTTTTCTTTTTCCTTTTTTTTTTCGTAAACGTTTTTAACAAGCAAACAAGGGGCCTCCATTTCAGTAAAGTTTTAATCTAAGGATTAAAATTATTCCGACAAACTGGCTTCTACATGATCCATAATTGATAATTAGTAATGTTGCCAATTTTGTTAACATTTTGACACTTTTTCTACATCATATATGCAGTACTTTGTCAATAGAAATGTGTTCTCCTTTTATTCATGTGCGTTAATGCTTTGCATCTCGAAATAAACCAAGAGTATAAAATGGAACAAATGTGAGGAAACATTTTTGTATATTCTTTGTCAAATTTTCATTTATTTATACCTTTTAATTCTGTTCTCAATCACACAGCATCGTTTGTTACTTACGAATGTACCCCTGCCGTCAAAAATGACGGCGAAACATGTACATATAAATACAAAATGGTCTTTATTATAATAAAGAGGATATATATATATATATATATATATATATATTATATATATATATATATATATATATATATATATATATATATATATATATATATATATATATATATATATATATATATATATATATATATATATATATATATATATATTCTTATATATATATATATTATATATATATATATATATATATCTTATATTTATATATATTATATATATATATATATATATATATATATATATATATATATATATATATATATATATATCTTATATATATATATATATATTATATATATATATATATATATATATATATATAATATATATATATATATATATATATATATATATATATATATATATATATATATATATTCTTCAATATTCGACGACATAATTATTACAAAAAATATAAAATAAGGCACTCGTAAATAGCAAGCACGCAGCTGGAGCTTTCATAACTGGTAGTAAAGTATAATATAATAACTGGTAGTAAAGAAAATAAACTAAACCGACGCTCTCTTACTATTGTCTCTTTCTCCATAAACGTGACAGGAGATATATATATATATATATATATATATATATATACAAGTGGATTTGTGTCGTCAAAAATAACGAGAAAATATTTATATTGATATGCCGTCTAAAATGACGGCAACATATATATTGATGTATCTATGATTGAGTATCTTATCTTAATACATAAGAAAAGAAAAGAAAAATAATATGAACTCCTGAGCATAACAGGAGGGATATATATATATATATATATATGTGTGTGTGTGTGTGTGTGTGTGTGTGTGTGTGTGTGTGTAAGAAGGTGTGGGTATGTGTATATGTATATATGTATCTATATAAATATGTATGTATGTATATACGCACTTAAATACACAATGGTCTTTATTATAATAGAGAGTATATATATATATTCTTCACTACGCGACCACGTAATTATTGAAAAATTTGATAAAACACGACTAAAAATCATACACGCAGTAAGAGCTTTCATAACTGGTAGTAACGTTTAATAACTGCTAGTAAAGAGAATGAACTGAGCCGGCGGGTTCTCGCAATTTTCTCTCTAAAAGAAAAAGGAAAAGAAGAGAAAGGAGATAACACATTGTAATATTTAGCTGTGTTAAAAATTTATCAAAATTAATTTTTCCTAAACATTTTATCAAAAAACAATTAAAATTGTTTAAACTAATTAGGCCTGACTATTGTATTAGGTTTAAAATCTACTAATATCATAAAAAGTGGGGTAATAACATAATAGGTCTAAAATGAGAATTTTGCAAACACATACCTACCCATACATATTTATATACATACATATATACATATACACATACCCACACCTTCTTATACATACACACATACATTCATACACACCCACATATACATACATAATCATTTACCTATATACACATATACACATATACACATATATATGCGTACAAATAGATACACACATATGTATACATACATATACATACATATACACCCCCATTTTCCATGTATGTACTCCTTATAACTTTAATTTTTTTCCTGTTAACCCCATTTTTCTTTTTCCCTTCCCCCACCACTACCGTTCCAGTGACAATGTTTAGTTTTTTTTATTTTTCAGTACAAACGCAATCTAAACATCTTCTTCTATAATCGAGTCTTGAACTCCCTCCTCTCTCTTTTTTCCGTAACCCCTGTATGAATGTCTGGACGACAAATTTTAACTTAATTTATTTTCTTTCTTACTTCCACCCCCCACCACTTCCTGTGTATGGAAATGTTTTTGAGTAACCTTCCGGTAATGTAAATATTTGTACGATATTTGAAATGAAATTTTGTTTTTGATCGAGAAGAAGCGAGATTTTTCTCGAAGAAATAGCTATACAACAAATTTAGTATTCTGACTGTTATATATATATATATATATATATATATATATATATATATATAACACTAATTTTTCCTATTTTCCTCATTTTATTGTTTTACTACTAATGAACTTATATCTTCGCCGCGTATTTTTAAATGTTCTCAGATCTGTGCTTTTTTAATAATTTCTATGTTGTGTATGTGCTTTCATCGTTTTTTAAATGCCAAAGGATTTACTTTTATACAATGTTACGAACAAATGTATCTATCTCCAACCCATTTCCGGCCAAAGTTTGAAATTCCTATTTTTTCGCAGCTTCTATTGTCTCCCCACCCCACTTTCTTCCTCCTCTGTATTTTCTCACTTTTGCTCACTTTCTTCCCCCTCTGTGCATTTTCGCACTTTTTCCTCTTTGTTAAGCCCAGATGTCGAGTGACTGATATCTGTATATGCCTATATTTTACTTCCTACCTAAATTTGAGGTCTATTTCTTTCTGGGCCGTTTTTCATTTGCTCTTTCCTCTCATTTTTTGTTTTTCTCTTGTTTTCCTCTTTGTTTTTTCTTTTCTCTGTGTCCTTCTCTTTCCTTTCTCTTTCACCACTTATTTGATTTCTCTTGTTGTTTTCTTATTTTTTCTATTCTCTTTGCCTAGTAAGAAATTTTTCTTATGAATAAAAGGAAGAGAACTTTCATATATTTTCTTTTCAAAAATAACGTTTATCAGGTAGTTAATAATGATTATTAACTGCCTGGTGAGACATTGTTCTTTCTTTTTCGAAACAAAATGTACAATTTTGTAGTAGATTGTATTTTGTACATGTTCTAAAGAATAATTTATAATATATATAGAACACAACGGTCTTTATTATAATAGAAAGGATATATTTGCATACGTAATCTGAAGTGCCAAAAATATTACAGCTACTGGACACTATCGCTCTCCGTCACGTGTAGCAATGGATTCAACAGGCCGCCGTATTTGTGGCATAAACATTTGATATAGTAGTTAATGTAGCCAGGGGACTTAGAAGGGGTTTGCCATCCATCAAGCAATGGAATGGTTATTGTACTGAGGTTTCTTTCTCTAGAGCAACAATAGTAATTCTTATTTTTCTTAACGTGCCGTGTCCCTTCAAGAGGTACGCAATCATGGACTTCTACTTGGCCCTGTCTCTAGTCGCTCTCAATATTTTTCCTCTTGGTATCTTTCCCAAACCCCGCTCAGCCATCCATTTACTCAAACCTATCAAATATATCACGAGCTGCATTCCTCTATTTCAATTTCCCTCTCTCCATCCTGTGAGTATTAGATTCTCTAGATCTTCTTTTCTTATTACATGTGCCGGGAACCTCAGTTGTCTCTTCCTGGTATTAAGTATGAGTTTTCTTCTCGTTTGCATCTTTTCCAACACCTCATCGCTGACTACATCCTCAGCCTCCTTCTGTAGAACAACCTTACTGCTACCTCAAGACTCTTCTTTATCCTTGAGAAGACCGTCTAACAGTAGTATTAGTATATTAAAATGACAGAACAGGTATCAGCGGCACGTCAAACATTGGACGCAAGAAAGTAACCGTCAGCAATTGCCAGACTAGAAAACATTGTTACTGGTGGGTAGAAGTCTGGCGCAACGTCTCCTGATCAGACAAGATCTGTCTTCAGTCATTTCGAGCTGACAGTTGAGTTCGTGCGCTAGTTGGGGAGACTATGTATGAAGCTATGAATCTAGCCTCAAAGCAGGATGCTACAGGATTGCTCAGTTCATTAAATAGCCTAAACCTTTTTCTAAGAGACAGCAAGTTGTGCAGGGCAAAGATCGCCTACATCGCCTACATCCACGGCACATAAAGAAAAAAAACTTTTTCTAACTTGTTTTAATTATCATTTCTTTTTGTCAGATAAATGATGGAAAACTCAGAAGATGAAACGACATGTTGAAACTGTCGCCTTTTTCAGGGTATATCAAAATACTTTTAAAGACTTTGGGGGCAGATTCCTCACACCAAAATAAAAACAAAAGTCGATGTAAACATGTCTCCGCAAATCTCAAATTTCAATAATAGAGAATAGTTACGTTTTGTAGGCAATAAACTTAATAAGCCATGTCTTGCCTCATGTAACAACCGATTGTAGGTTATTTTTTTAAATCAGCTGTCAATTCGACCACATGGAACTGATCAGACATACTATTAAGTCAGGAGTAAATACATGTCATCAGCATGAGTACCGAATTATGAAATGATATCAGGAAAGTCGTTGATGAAAATTATGAATAAAGTAGATTCAAGGTTAGAGTTCTGATGGCTGGGAACCTGCATTAATTTTAAAATAGATTTAGAAGTGTAACTGTTCAGGACAATTTTCATTTGATAAGAAAGATTGAAGCAGTTCGAAACTTCGGGCATAAATACCATAACCTTTCAACTTGTGAAAAAGAGAGGTATGCTATACACTTTAGAGATATCAGGAGACAATTCGTGAGCACATTTCTTAAGGACTGTTACATGAATATCATATCAAGAATATCATAAAGTCCACATTCTTTGTTGAGATACAGATAATAAATGATAATACAAACTAGGGAGAGTTGTATGCATATCACTCAACATTATGCTTTATCAGAATATTTAACACCTTAAATCGAGTGAAGAGTGGAGAATTAAAAAAAACTTACTCTTATTTAATACATTCTTACAGGGGTGACAGTAGTCACGTGAGTCAAAATTGTTAGAGGCTATACGGTACAAAATTATCAACACAACGTAAGGTAGACTTAACTTCTTCAAGAACACGTTTACATTTGTTATGTGCAACCACAAACAGGCTTCTGTTGTGTTCTGAACTGTGACATTATTATAGTTAGAAAAAGTCATTCTTGTTGGGTATAGCGGCTAAACAATTTAAAGGATAATGATTTCACCGAGTATTTCTGAGAAGGTACAAAAGCATCGATGTTAGCTTTGACCCAAGAAGAAATCTGACTGGCACAATTCTCAATAGGAAGTATTTGGATTTCAATCCAAGAGGACTACCGAATAAATTCACTAATTGAATCCCAATCAGCCCAAAATAAGAGATACTTGTCTGCTTCAAAAATTAGCATATTAAATTTTGGCTTCTACCTGGTCACGAATGCTGACTAATGATGTCAGTGGGGAAGATGTCACTACCGAATCCGCTAAAAAAAGTCGCATATATAAATCTATCGATTTTCTGAGAATACATATGCCACAGTTTAAATATCTGTATGTTTACCTGTGCACCTGTATGTATATGTCACCAAAAATGCAAGTGCAGAGATAGATAGATAGATAGATAGATAGATAGATAGATAGATAGATAGATAGATAGATAGATAGATAGATAGATAGATAGATAGATGCAGGTATGTCACAATTGCATGTGTTTACGTGAGTGTTTATACATGCACATGAATACGTTCTTTTTTTAATACACTCTCACTTGATACCGTTTTCTTTTTTTTTTTCTTTTTATTCTTCCTTATCGTTCGTGTTTTTCCATACCATGCGACATCTTAGTCTCCGAACAGGATTAGTGACAATATGGCGCCCAGGGATTACGCCAGTCACATTTGACTGTGCACTGATCTGTTGTTCACAGTACACTTTTTGTCCGCTTTCTTTTGAAGGGCACAGATGTTTGTCGTATGCGTTCGCATGCTTTTGTTCTTGACGCGCATGCGCGGAACAACGTCATACGCCAATCCCCTCCTTTGCGATTACGAACAAACAACACAAGACGTCGCAAAAGCCAAACAAATAAATTAATAAAGTCGAGTATGAGCAACAAAAATTATACAAACAAATAAATGAATAGATTCAAGAAGAAAAAAAAGTTTTTTAAGAAAGTAACATTAACAATAGAAGAATCGTCTGAGCTGAAGTAAAAATGTGAGGTAGATTGCACTGTAGAATATAAAGTTGGTTGTTATAATCTTTTAGTTTTCATGCCAAGAGATTATTTTTTCTAATAAGGCTACGAGGGGAAGGAGGGTTGTATGGAAAAACTGGAAAATTTGTTTTTCTTTGCTTTTTCTACTTATTTTGTTTTATTTGAATTTTTAAATTTATGTTTTATGCATTGCGTTGAGCTTTGTGCAAAAAATTATTTGCTCTTACTAAAATCGAAGTTTGAGGAATTTTAAAATAATAATATTAATAATATAAGAAGGTGAGATGGATTTCGTGTTGCACTTTTTTTAAGGAAAACCGAAATGACGTGACATGCAAAATGGTCTTCAAAAGAATTAAAACAACTTTGAAGATTGATTAGGAAAGAAAAAGTTTGTTAGAAACAAAAAGTTGATCTTTTTTATAAAGTGACAATACAAATTATTATAAAGACAAATAAAGAAATGAATTCTATAAGAGACAACTAAAAACATAAATATACACATACACACGCATATATTTCAGTCTCACTTCATATATATGTATATATATATATATATATATATATATATATGTATGTATATATATATATATATATAGAGAGAGAGAGAGAGAGAGAGAGAGAAAGAAAGAGAAAGGGTGCGATGGAAAAATTGTCGTCTAAATTACATAAAACTGAAAGCAATGCCGACATTCAATTTTAACAGATAACTTTATCAAAATTGCACAATATAATATCTTGAAATACTAAAGAGTATATTTACATATTACATCGCCATTGGCTTCAACGGCGGCCACCAAACAATTTTGGAAACTCCTGTAACTCTTCTGGACGGTCTCCGTATTTTAGTTGGTGAATGCTACCATAATCATTGCCTTCAGTTCATCTATGCTCTTACAAAGGGTTTTGTTTCACGCTAAACTGCGCCCAACACATAATAATTGAGAGAGTTGCAGTCCGAGAATGACACTCAAACTCTTTGAAATGTTCGTATTAAAGCCTCCCATGATAGCTCCAAGCAGCACAGCATGCCGTTCCTCATTTTCTGGCAGAATTAATTGCGTAAAGGTGCTCTATTTCTTAAAGACATTGCCCAACTGATCCTACTATACTCAACAAAATCAAAACAAACAACGCGCATGTGCGAAATTAAAAATATAAAATGACGACAATGTATCCATTGTACCCTGTATATGTGCGTGTTTATTGTTGACCCTGAATTAATTTTAATACATTCATATATGTGTGCATAAATATATTGTTTGATAATTGCTATATTTATAGGAAAATAGTTCTCAACATAGGCAGCTTTCTTCATACACAGTGTGAATATAAGAATCAACTAGGCAGTGTTAATTCCTATAGCCCCACTGCAGCTATATATCTACCAAATGTCTGTCTGTCTATCTATCTATCTACCGCTTATTCTATTTATCTATCCCCATCTGTTCGTATATCAGCTTATTTCTATTTATTTACTTGCAGTATAGCCCATCGTTGCTCGGGTGTAAAGCTAATCCATGGTCCTGGAGCTCAGACTCTTTGGACGTTGGCACGAAAGACTAAAAAGCAATAGTTGTTTCCAGTTAAAGCGAAACCGTAGACCGAAAGAAAAATGAATGGATGTAAGTCAAATTTTGATATCCTGGTATCGATATCAAATAAGTTTTTTTCGACGTAAACTGAATTTTGAAGACTAAATAAGTCCTCTGAGTAAATGGTATCATGGCTGAGACTAAGAACTACAATTATACCTACTTAGAGCCAAACCCGAAGCAAAAACTAAAATAAAAGAGTTGAAAAAATACAGACATACATCGCAGATAAACAGACACACACACAAACATCTTGCGTTTTATATATATATATATATATATATATATATATATATATATATATATATATATATTATCGATTTTCTGGACTATTGTAAGAACTGCAACCCTGAAACTTCTGAATATCGTTTCTTATGTGTTTGTCTATAAGTGTATCAAATTTGATTAAAATCAGACCACTCCTTCTCTAACCCGATTTTTTCGATTATCGATTTTTGATATTTATCGGGGGTACCTCGACACAAAACCTAGCTAAGAAAACTCGCAGATGCTTATAGTATAACTGTGCAAATTTTCAAGAAAATCGGTTCAGCCGTTTCGGAGTCTATAGGTAACGGACACAGACACACACAGATACACACAGAGACAAAGTTCCATTTATAAATAAGTTTAGATGGATCTGGAAACATACGCAATACATACACACACACACACACATATATATATATATATATATATATATATATATATATATATCCTCTTTTTGAGTTTGTGTATTCCTAAATTTTTGTGTGTGGATATTTTTTCATAAGATTTGTTTTGTATTTGTGTGATTTAATGCATGTATTTATTTTTCTGTATTATGTTATATGTGTGATCTGAAGAATCTATTTTCAATTTATTTCCAGTTGAAATATTACAATCTTCACTTCCTCTGTCAAAAACATTTTTCTTTTTCTTTTTAATATTCTGAGTGAAATTATCATTTATTTACTTTTTTACGGTCTGAAGGAGACAATGTAAAAGCTGTCATACATTGCTGAAACAAATTCTGCTCATTTCTCACATCTTTCAATTATAATACGCGGAAGATTATCCGTGAGTATGAACGGATTTTATTAAAAATAAGCAGACACAATGTTTGTAGATAGATAGATAGATAGATAGATAGATAGATAGATAGATAGATAGATAGAAGTGGTAACAGTCTGTTTCATTCAAAACTCAATCGTCAACGATGAATGCCTGACAATTGCATTTAGCATGAACAGGCTGTCGCCTCTGGATGTTGTCCACTTTTATATTTACATAATCTCTATACCTGATATTGAGAACTTTAACTTATAAAGATTTTTTCTTCTTTATACCTTGTCCCTTCAGGACCTAGGCGATCATGGCCTTCCGCGTCTGCCTATCCCTGGTGGCTCTTAGCACGCTTTCCCCTGTTACACCACGCAACCCCTGTTCCGCCAAGACATTCAGTTTTGCAAACGCTCCTGTTTTTTGCTGGTTTAGACTAGTTTTTAAAAACATTTTCGTTTCACCCATGTTCAATGTTTTGTCTGAATATTTCCCTTTCAGATTAAAAAAAAAAAGAAACAGATTAATGTTTAATTTAAAATGTAATATTGAGTTGTTTAATGCAAAGTACTGCATAGCGTTGTATCCCCCCTCCCCCTGTTGCTGTGGGTTTCTCTCTTTCTCTGGGTCCTTACATATTTCTTTTAAACTGAAGATTGGCCGCTGAAGTTATCAAAAAATGACAAAAATGTATTACCTTCAAACTATTTACGAAAATTTAAAGAAAATGTCAGGCTTTATCTGTCTACTGGTAACGAAATACTAATCTTTAGTTTTGCAAATATTCTTGTCTTTTGCAAGTTTAGACTAGTTTAAAAAAACATAAATATATCATTCCTTAAAACTATTTTTATCCCATATATATGTGTGTGCGTGTGTATGTGTGCGTGTGTGTGTATTCTAACCATAACAAGTAAATAATAATTATAATATCTATATAAATGGAGAAGAATGAATTGAACATAATTTTGAATTCTTTTATTACCCTAATATTATTTTAAATATTTGTTACCTTATTAGTTAATATCTTCAATTTATATCTCTAATTAGTTAAATATTTATTACCCTAATTATTTCATATTCAATACTAAGCATAAAAGTTCGTAAAATATTTCAAATTAGAATAGTAGTTCTTCCTGACAAACCCTTATTCTTTAATGTGCCGTGTTTCTTCAGGATATAGACGATCATGAACCTCCACATCTTCCTGTTTCTTGTATCACTTAATCAGTTTTGTTTTTCAGTCATTTTTCCTAAATCCTGTTCTGCCATCTATTTGCTCAAGTCCGTTAAGTATGTCACCCGCTGCTTTCCCCTGCCTTTCTTTCTCTCTATGAGTATCAGATTTTCCATTACTCCTTTCTCAACTGACTCTTTCTGATATTAGATAAAAGTTTTCTTTTTTGTTTACATTCTCGTAAAAACCTTGTGTCGCTCACATGTTTGGCCCATGGTAAGCTCAGCATCTTTCTGTATAAACACATATCTGTTGTTTCAAGTCTCTTCTTCATCTTTTAAGGAGATTGTCCAGTATTCACTACCATACAGGAGGACAGATATCACGTACAAGTTCAATACTCTTTTCTTTGTTTCCAACGAAATTTTCCGGTCTCTTAACACTCTGCTTAGCTTTTGAATGCGTCTTTGGCCATCCCAATGCGCCTTAAAAATAGTGTAGTACTTTCTACCCTCTATTAAAACATTTCTTGGGTATTTAAATTTCTGTATCTGCTTGATTTTAGCATCCCCGGTGTGTAATTTGCCTTTCGGGCTTCTCTTTTTGCTGATAACTATGCATTCTGTCTTCTTGTAATTTGAATTTAGTTCTTTCTTCTTGCTTTCCTTCGTTATATTCTGTAGAAGGTTTTGTTGTTGCCTTTCCGTGCCTGCTATCAGCATTGTGTAATCTGCATATCTTATATTGTGAAAACTGTAACTGCCAATGATGAATCCTGGCAAAATTTCTAGTTCTCTCAGAATTGCCTCGCTGTATAGGTTGAATGAATCCGATAAGAAGACACATATTCGTCGTACACTCTTTTCTATATTTTGCATAACTACTGAACATATTTTCTGTCTGTATAAATGTGGTTTGCTACCAGCATAGATTTTTGATTATTTTATTGCCTTTCCCGAATATGTCAAGGTTGCCGAGCAACTATAACGGATTTATGTGGCGTACTTTGTCAAACGCTTTCACGTAGTCTATAAAATGCCGGAAATGTTCTTCTGCATTTAAATTGCTCTTTCTCGTTACACTCTGAGTATAAATATTGCGTTCGTTGTTTCGATGTCTTTGACGAAGCCAACTTGTTCTTGTCATATCTCTGGTCTGATACTGTTGTGCGCTCTATTCATCGGAATTCGGATGATGAGTCTTGTTATATTCCCCGGACTGTAGCTCTCTTAATTATCATGTGTGGGGTGCAGTTTAGCGAGAAACAAAACTCTTTGTAACACCATAGATGAACTGAAGCCAATGATTATGGTAGCCTTCACCATAATAAAGTTCACTTTCCTAGAAAGTTGCTATGAAAGTAGATTTGTTTGTCTCCCGGTATATCACTACTGTTATAGATTTCATTTATTTAGGTAAACTTGTCTATGTCGAAATCGTCTAGTAACCTCTTTATTACGATTCCGTCTGACTCTGCCGCTTTGATTCTTTTCAATTTGGCCAGTGCAGCTTCCACTTCGGTTTTTCATATATCCGGCCTATCAGAATTTCTTTGTACTTCCGGTTCTTTCTTTATCGTCGTGGAAAAGATTTCCGATATATTTGTTCTATCGCTGAAGTATTTTTCTTTTTTAATATGAGCGTTCTGTTCTTGGATTTTATGTGTCCTGTTAACGCGCATGTCTTTGGTTCTGCGTATTTTATTTTTCATGCATGTCTCCTTTATCTGTGATACCATTCTTTCTATTTCAGCACATTTTTCATTAACCCATTGTTCTTTAGCCTTTCTGAATTTGTCCTTTATTTCATTGGGTAGTTTTCTTTATTCCGTTCCATGTCTTGGCATTGTTGTCTGTCTTCTTTGCATCATGTCGAGAATCTCATTTTTGATCCATTTGTTTTTTTGTTGTTGTTTTTTTTTTTGTCTTATGCCCTATTTTTTACGATGGTATCGTTTGCTGTTGTCATTAAAGCTTCTCTTAATGGGTCTCATTTTGAGTTTCCGTTTCGATTGCGTCTCTCGTATCTTCTCTTCACATTGTCCATAATTATTTCTTTTAAGTTCGGGTTATTCGGGAATCTTCTCTCTTGCAAATTGGATGCTTCTATAGGCTTCTTCAATTTCCGTAGTTTCATTCTTAGTTTACATATAATAGGAAGGTAGTCGCTTCCGCAATCAGTACTTGAATAGGTTTTACAGTCAACAGCTGCATTTAGAAATAACTCTATCACATCTATAACTGGATTTATCTAAGCTCAACATTAAATTAGTAACAACTACTGATTCTCTCTCGTTTTCTCTCTCTCTCTCTCTCTCCATCCCCCTCTCTCTCTCCCTCTCTTTTTACCAGCGAAACCAATTCGTGTGACCCCCTTTTGCTTTTTTTAACAACCGATCGCCGTTCATCGGCTATAACGAGCTTAATACATGATGACTGAATCGAATTCACTTAGTTCTCAAGTTACTTGAAGATTGTGAGAGAATAAAACTTGTGTAGAGACTGAGCAATATATATATGTATATATATATATATATATATATATATATATATCGCGTAAGCATCATTAAAAACAACAGAAAAAATTCTGTAGTTGAGTTTTTGTTATATGTTGTAGTGTTACTTTTCTTATTTGCTGTTGGGTTATCTAGTTTCAAAAGTGTGTATTTAGGCAGCACTCCTTCCTTTATGCAAGTTTGATTAAAAATGACGGACATGGTGCTACGGTTAAATTTTTTATATGTTAAATGAGATACTGCAGCCTAAATACACTATTTCAAAATTACATGATCTAATAGAATTAATGTTGAGGAGTTGTTCACTTAACTGAGTAGTGTTGTTTCTGTCATATCGACTTTGAAGTTTTGTTAAGGCATTATTAGGAGGCCTTCACTGCTTATTCAAAGTCGGTATAACTGAAAATAAAACCTCCACATTTATTTTATATATATATATATATATATATATATATATATATATATATATATATATATATATTGCTGGGCATGTAGCCTATGTCTAGAAAAAGAAAAGATATAAGAAGACATTAAGTCAGTCAGTTAAGTGCCATACGTGATACATGCTTTGGGCGAACATGTCTCGAAAGTGACATGACTGACTGGGCGGAAGATTATCCTGCAGTAGGTTGCCATTGCTTTCTGTGATAGACTGGTTGCCAGCCAAGGCTATAGAACCCAATCTGTCCTGTTATTTAACCCAATAACTGGAGGGAAGAGACGGATAATACCATTCCCAAGGGTATTTCTGCGTAAGTGAATGCAAAGAATTCAAGTGGAATTCGAACTCAGCTTCCTGATTTGTCGTACCGAGTTGATATCCACTGCACCACAACGCACATCCATTAGTAAATCCATTAATTAAGTCAAAACTTAATTGCAGTGCCCTGTCAGCTGTCTGTAATGAAACATCTATGAAAGAGAGATTGTTATGAAAATACTCAATATATATATATATATATATATATATATACATGTATGTGTGTGTATTGTATGTATGTATTTGTATTGGTTCAGCTAGCTATATAAAATATTACAAGATTGCAATAATAATGATTTCTAATAACATCCCATACTTAAAGCGATAATTTAGTGATGCTTAGAGCAAACACTTCGGCTTACATTACTTTAATTAAAGAAGATTTGTTGACATTGCTTCATATTCACATGTATGCTTTTGCTGTGAGCTCTTTTAATTTAATAACCGCTGTATTTAATCAGAAAATAGGAATAAAGTAATACTTTCACTATGTATCTATTTGATAAAACCTCACACATAGACGAAATGACTCCGAGAATTTCCAAACAATGTACCACGTACGAATAACCTCATGAAAGATTGCGTACAGTTAAGTAAAAATATAGTTACAGACATGTTTTAAAATATATATCGATATAATAACACTGATGTATAAAAATATAAACGTCATTAAGGAAAGCAAAAGATTTGCCCTCAAGATAGTAATCCTATTTGTTGGAAATCTTGATTCGATAAACATACAATTTTATGAACATGAATTAATTAATATTTGAACTTTTATTTTAACCTTCGACAGGAATGAAATGGTGTAACGTTTTCAGGATATAAAAATATTAAAAAAAATCAAAGGCCCTAAAAAATTGAAATATTATGTTTCAAAACTTTTCTATGCTTCTGATTGGATGGATAATAATGAAGAACGAATTAGTTATATAATGAAATGTCGAGGATAGATAGATAGATAGATAGATAGATAGATAGATAGATAGATAGATAGATAGATAGATAGATATCAGAACGCATGTCTAAAAATACCAAGACGAATAGATATGAAAATAATGAAACTGAAATATTAAAGCGTTAATTTAGTTTATCATAAAAATATGTATGATAAGATATATATATAATTTTGTTTATCATATAACTTACCATATAAACTCAAATAGATATAAAATAATTAAAATAGATATGAACTGATAAATATAGATAGATAGATAGATAGATAGATAGATCTTATACGCATATATAAAAAGATTTAGACAAATAGATATGAAAATAATAATACGGAAATAAACTGAAATAGATATGAACTGAGATAGACAGTTGATTTACTAAGCGCCGCTTAGATGTGGCACAAGGCCGAAGGGACGGAGTACCCCGTGAGGATTGAACTCACTACTCAGTTGTAATAGGTTCTAGCGAGACAAACTTACGAACCGTTACACCACCTCGAGATGCACCCAGATTTATAGATAGATAGATATCAGTAGTCATCTAAGAATAGGCTTAGATGAATATATAGATATGAAAAATAATAAAAGATATAAATAAACTGAAATAGACATAGAATAATTAAATGACGAATAATGAAAAGAAAGAGAGAGCAAGTTAGAATGGATATATACAATATATACGAATAGATTTTGTATAATTAAAAAAGGTTTCTGGGAAACTAACTCAGCATGTTAACCTGCACAATACAAAAGTGGCCAATTAACAAGAATATGATTTTGCATTTTCAGTTCTGTCCAGTGTTTTCGGTCTTATATTGTTACTCATTGCTACTTATTGTTAAACATTTCCGCTGATATAAAGGGGAAAGATTATATTGAATCAATTGCTATGAAATGTTTCGCTGTGTCGTGACAAATATTTGTTTACTGGCAGAATCTATCTTACAGATTTAAAAGTCTACCATTCCTCCATGAATTGAATATTGGTTTCTCACCTGGTACTTTTGCTATATCTTTAGAGATTTTTGATGAAATCCAAAGAAGAATCTGCAATGTTAGCGATCCTGACATGGCTCTTTGGCTTCTCACCGCCGGTTTTCTCGTACCTTTTCTGTAAATATTTTCATGGTAAGTGTTCTGGGAGCTTTTTTACTTTATATCCTAACTTTACGAATTTAAACGCCGTACTAGATTAGCAGCAAAGTCTCGTCCTTTTACAGTTGAAATGGCGAGATATAATCGTAAGTTCTATGCCAGAAGTTTTTTTCTAATTCACTTTTCGCTTGTGTAACTCTCTTCTGACTTCTTGCTTCTCAATCAGTTTTGATCTTTAAATATGTAAATGCATTGGCAAACGTTTTCTTTTGGTTTTTATTATTGTTCTCTCGCCTTAATAATGTTTTCATTTTTCTTTGATTATCCTTTTACATCCAGTAACTCTTTGTGCTTTAGTGACTTTTTTACCTTGCTTGAAGTGAAATTATTTTAAAAATTATGTTATAGTTTTGTAATGAAGTTCTTCTGAAGGTTGTACCAATTGCAAAAAAAAAAATGAATTCAACATATACATGGGTTTTACATATATTTATATACTGAACTAGATGTAATATACTTAAGAAAAGGAGATAAATATATATTAATGTGATTGGTTGTAGTGAATATGTTGTTATGGTCACACGAGGTTTTCCCGAACAGTACGATTATGTTATACTTGGCTCACCATGCGACAGGGAGAAATACCAGAGGATTAATTCCTCGGAGGAGAAGCAAAAGAAAACTTGTCACTAAGGCGTATACTATATTTCCGAAGAAAAGAAATCTCGTGTGTTTGTGTTTGTGTGCGTGCGTGCGTGCGTGCGTGCGTGCGTGCGTGCGTGGACAAAAATCATAGCTTGTCATATCAGCAATTTAGGAGTAAATCGAAATTTTCTATTCAATTTTAATAAATTTATTTATTTATGCGCATCTCCGAGTGGATAGAATGCCCGATTTTTAATAAGAGACCTGGATTCAATTCTTACCATGGTAATATCTTGAAGCTATCAGTTTCTAGAAGCTCCGTTTTAGATAGCCTTAAAACTCTAGCACAGGTTAACCAAAACTTTGTTACTAAAATTATGTTCGAAAGCCGTCATTGGTTGAGGGGTTTTAAAGGCCTACCACAAGTTAACCCAAGTTTTCTTATTGTAATAGGGTTCCTGTCAGTTAAGTGTCATCCGTGATACACGCTTGGGCGATCATGTCTCAAAAGTGACATGACTGACTGGGCAGAAGATTATCCCGCAGTAGGTTGCCATTGCTTTCTGTGGTAGACTGATTGCCATCCAAGGCTATAGAACTTAATCTATCCTGTTATTTAACCCATAACTAGAGGGAATAGACGGATTAATACCTTTCCCAATGGTCTTTGCGAGTAAGTGAATGCCAGGAATTTTAACTCGGCTTTCAGAGTTCGAATTTCTTGCATTCACTTGTTGTGCAGTGGATATCGACTCGGAACGACAAATCGGGGAGTTCGAATTCCAGTTGAATTCCTTGCATTCACTTACTCACAAATACGCTTGGGAAAGGTATTAATCCGCTTCTTCCTTTCAGTTGTGGGTTAAATAACATGACAGATTTGGTTCTATAGCCTTGTCTGGCAACCAGTCTACTGCAGAAAATGAATTGGGTTCCAAAGGTGCTGAGGATTGTACTAGTGTTTGTGTGTACCGATCATTCCAGATTATGCAATCTCTTCTAAAAACTGTAACTCTGGTCCGCTCAGTATAGTTTCAGTATAATCAACAGCTGGATTCTGGACAGTCACAAATGTGCCTGAGTAGGAGATTACAACAGAGATTGCCTAACCACCCTACCAAATGAGTGTTATCGAAAAACGAGTAACCGGACACTATAAAAGTATGTACGTATATATACGCTTAGTTTTTACTTTTGTTGAAGTTGTCTCAAATAGAGATATCAGGTAGCTATGATGCTGTCTAACAATAATTACGATTTTATATCGCTAAAAGGTTTTCAAACAGCGTGATTCTAGAACATAATATTTTAAAAAACAGTCTTTGTAATTAAAGTGCTTGATATCAACCATTAATAATAATTATAGTGCTGATATCAAGCATTAATAATAATAAAATGCTTGATATCAAACATTAATAAAAATTACAGTGCTTGTTGTCAAACATTAATAATAATTAGTGTTTGATATCAAGCATTAATAATAATTATAGTGCTGATATCAAGCATTAATAAAAATAGAATGCTTGATATCAAACATTAATAAAAATTACAGTGTTTGTTGTCAAACATTAATAATAATTAGTGTTTGATATCAAGCATTAATAATAATTAGACTGCTTGAATAATAAATAAAGTAAAATTCTCATTTTATTATATCATTCAACCACGGTAATGGTTGACTATATTTTGAAGTTTGACATTGATTGAATTTAGGCAGCTTTCACGTTTCACCACTAATTCAGTTCTCGACCTAAATTTCAAACAGTTTACAGACACCTCCTTAGTTATATTTTGAAAAAAAAATTTAAATTTTGTTCAGTAAAAAAAAGTTACCTGAAACTATTTGAAGTGCGAAAAGGAAGACTAACTACATAAGTACATAAGTGAGTGACTAACGCCTCTAATAATAAATCTCATATTCTTTACAACTTTTCTCTGTTTAAGATTTTTGCATGCGATTTTCAACATTTAAATTCTGATGATATATTTTATCATTTCTATCAATCAAACTTATCATTTTATCAGAATGGGTTATCATAATTATTTATAGATAATCAAGTTTTTATTGTTTTTTAATTAATTATATATAATCTATATTTATTTATTTTTTTGGAATAATATTTAAGCTAAAAATAAAATTTGAAGGCAATATTTTAATTCTTATAATCGTGTCGCTCCAAGCAAGGCATTTTACTGCCAATGTTGAGCAGGGGCTTACATAGGAGGTAAGTTATTAGCAAGAGTGACAGGTTACAGAGGGTGTCTGGAAGAGTGTAGGAAAAGGATGAGAATATTGCTGAGTATGGCGTGGACGAAGAAAGTAAGCATGAGAGAGAGAGAGGAAAAAGCAAGTTAGTGAAACAGTAGATGATTATTGACTTTACATTTGAATTTTTGAAGATTTTAGCTGTCGGGAAAGCAAGTAAACAGAAGGGAATTCTACAGATGGGAAGTGCGAGAGAAGAAGATACTGGAGTAGAATTGGGGATGTCTAGGGCAACAGTGCGGGCTTCGCCGTTCTTGTCGAGAGCCTGGTGATGGTCGTGAGCATATCAGCAGTAGACCTAGAAGAAGTCTGTACCACCTTGGCATTAATGATGGCTTCGAACACTTTGCCAAATATCGGTAGGAGGCTGATAGGCGATAATTAGCAGGGTCGAAGGGTTCTCTGCTATTTTTGTATATAGGAACCACAGAGGAGGATTTCTAGTAGGCAAGAAAGCAAGAAGCAGAGAGGCAGTAGTTATAGAGTTTAACGAGAACAGAGGAGAGTTCAGGAGCACATTTCTTTAGGACAATGATTGGCATTCCGTCACCACCGCTCGCTTTATGGGGGTCAAGTTTTGAAATAATTTTGGAGACCACCTAGGGAGTTATGTGTATGTCAGTCAGTTGGGCCCCAGGTTCAGGGTGGGAAGTTGTTGTGAGACTGATACTTACCTACACCATGGACTCTTCCAGTACTATATTACTATGTGAATGGTAGTATTATGGGAGTAGCACCAGTAGTACGCAGTCGCGTACGACTACCAATATCGGACACCACTGGATAGTAAGCTCCGCTTATCTTACACTATTCTTTGTAACCTTTCTGTTTAATATATCTTTCTTTACCTCCAACCGTGTTCCGTGTTTTCCTTCCGTGGCCCTCACTTTGGGTCCACATCCGAAGTCGGATACAAATGCTCTAGACGAGTCCAGTGTCAAGTTGGTGGAGAATCTACGGGGAGGCACTCAGCCTTGTCTGTTGAAGAGTTGAGGACCTCAAATTCGTTGATTAGAGGCGGGATTGAGGGCTTGCTGCTGTTCAAGCACACTTTTACAGAGCTTCCAGAAGACTTTGGAGCCAAAATTACGGCATGCTATGCGGTGCTTCATTCTGGCTGCAATTAAGAATTTCTTTTTTTTCCTTCACTAAAATATATTTTCCTTTACTTTTCCAGGTTTAGTAATTTATCCTGTTCTTTTCCAGGTTTAATATTATCTTAAGAATATTACTTTTCATGCGCGCATTTTTCAATGTAACAATGCATGCGTTGGTTAAAATAAATGCTGAAGACGTTGCAACGTTAAAATTTTAAACTTTAGTTATTTTTTTACTCGTTTCACTTTCAAATATATATATTTAAGCCTCAGTCAGTCAGTTAATTGCTATACGTAAAACACGCTTGGGCGAGCATGCCTCGAAAGAGACATGACTGACTGAGGGCAGAAGATTTTCCTGCAGTAGGTTGTCATTGCTTTCTGCGGTAGATTGGTTGATAGCCAAAGCTATAGAACCCAATCTGTCCTGTTATTTAACCCATAACTGGAGGAAAGAGACAGATTAATACCTTTCCTAAGGATATTTGTGCGTCAGTGAATGCAAGAAATTCAACTGGAATTCGAACTCGGCTCTCCGATTTCTCATTCCTAGCCGATATCCACTGCACCACAACGCAAGGTAATAAAACCATTAAGCCACAAGTAGATTATTGAGTTTCAAAGAACAGTATTAAGGAAGATTTTATTATGGAATGAGAACCACAGGAATCAAGAAGTCAGTATATAACAACTGACATTTTATTCATTTTTTGAGAATTAAAGTTTACTGAAAAGCAATAAGGCGGAATATAATTTCACAGGCGAGAATTTGATTATTTTTCTCAGGTGTGTATCTAACCAATTTGATTTAGTTGTCTTATACTGTGTTTTTTTTTATTTTTATCACTTATCAATAAGTATTCAGCATTGAGAAAATAAAAATGCCAAGATTCTTTCATATATATATATATATATATATATATATATATATGTGGGTATATATATATATATCCAGACAGATCTGTTTCGCTGTATCACAGCTCATCAGTACGGTTAGACATCCGATTACTTTTACTCAGGATTGAAACCCGACTGAATTGGCGTCAGTCAGCTACGGGCGCTCGGTAAAAGGGGGCAGACGTTTAGCGTGTGATATACCATGTATACATACGCCAGTAATTATATATATATATATATATATATATATATATATATATATATATATATATAGTCTATAAGATTCAAATTAAGATAGAATTTTAATAGATTAAAAATTGTTTAAAAGATAACTTATTCTAATTAAAAAATGAAAACAAATCTTGTGATAGTTTCTTGTAAATATTTTGTTCAGACAATAATATATTTCTACCCCATTACTCTCAGTTAAGCATAGACCATTGACAACCCCTTCCCATCGACGATGGCTAGTCGATGCTTCCGTAAACAAAAACTTGTTAACAATGGATTTCCTAACTCTGTCATTGATCAAAACAATTAAAATCTATCTCAATAAACTTAATAATACCTCTAACAATATTGATTATATTAAAAATAACAGTGTACGTCAAAATAAACATAACACTTACAACTTATACAGTTGCAACCAAATGCATAATAATTACAAACATAATGAAATAACATTCAAAAACATAAGTAGAAATATTAAACCAATTAATAATAATAATAAAAAAATTATGCTCATCATATATTATAAAAAAATTAAACAGTTGATCTCATAGTCTCTAATAACCCTTCCAACCACACAACTAAACCCTCTACAGAAAACCAAAGTAGTGTAACAATTTACATGTCCGTTCAGAGATTGTATCTCTGATACTCATCATAAACCGACTACATATATTGATTTCACTACGGCCACGCTCTCCCGTAGACTTACCTGCCACTTTAATGGTCATAATTCCATTAACGAACATTTCTTAGAAAAACATAGTCATATACGTAATATTAGACAGATTTTAGTCAATAACACAATAATACTTACATATTCTTCTTTTTTCTATGTGCCGTGTCCCTTCAGGACGTAGGTGATCATGGACTTCCACTTAGCTCTGTTTCTTGTCGCTCTCAATATTTTTTCTCTTTTTATATCTTCTAAACCCCACTCCTCCATCCATTTTCTCAGACCTAACAAGTACGTCTAGCACTGCTTTCCCTTGTCTCTCCTTCCCTTTATCCGACCTGTGGGTATTAAATTCTCCGGGCCCTCCTTCCTAATTACGTGTCCCACGAACCTCATTTGTATCTTCCTGTTATTAAGTATGAGTTTTCTTCTCGTTTGCATCCTTTACAACACCTCATCGTTGCACACGTACTCCGTTTATGGTATCTTCAGCATCCTTCTGTAAAACCACATTTCTGCTGCCTCTCCTTCATCCTTGATAACATGGTCTAACATTCACTTCCATACAGAAGGACTGATATTTAAAAAGCAATCCAGTACTCTTTTCTTTGTTTCCAATGAGATTTTCCTGTATTTCAATACTCTGGTTAGCTTCACACATACACACAGTAAAAAGAATCTTAAGATATTGGAGGTCATCTACATTAAATCAAAGCAATCCTCACTCAATAAAATCACATTTCGGTCTAGTCACAATACATTACATGACATTTAGACATATGGTTCTGTTGTTAATATTTCGGTCTCTCGCGTGGAGGGACGTCATAAAACCGCATTTCTAATTTATGATCTGCGTCTGCTATTTAGTGACTGTTATCGTAGCATAGCAATATTTTATCACTACAAGAGAATATCATCTTTGATGATGGATGTCTTTATGTTAACGTCCCTACAGCCATTCTGACGATGGCTCATGTAAGTCGAAAGCTTAGAACCAGCGTAATAAAAAATATCCAAATTTTGGACAATTTTTGTCTTTATTTTTACCAGAAATTAAAACCAAAATACGATATTTAGAATGGCTTATGATTACATATAATAGATATTGTCTGTTATATTTAATATATGTTTAGATAATTACCTGCTGCCTCAATATATATATATATATATATATATATATATATATATATTTAAAATTTGTGTATTTAAGCATAAAATTTTCTTTTAAACATGTCAGGTTAAATAAACTGTAAATATTATGTTTGCTTATTTTTAATAAAATCCGTTCATACTCACGGATAATCTTTCGCGTATTACAATCAAAAGATGTTAGAAATGAGCTGTAACATTGACATGTTATTTTCATTAATTTCTTAAGGTACCTAAATATTTTCAACCTCTTTCCGAGATCATCATCAGGGTTGTGAGTTATGGTAACAAATGTAACCGGAAAACTGTGTTGCTAAAAGTTACTGTACTTTTTTTTTGCTTCAAATATAACGGTTGACAAATTGCTAGCGTTCAATTTTTAGCAACACACTTTTCCGGTTACATTTGCGGGGGCTGGGTAATATTTGACCAGACGCCCGAGAATATGCGATCGGGTTACCCACTTAAGTCCGACTTTTTGTCTCAACTTCTTTCACTGTAGATAAATCAACCCTCAGAAAATACCCTCCAACTCGCGGGTGAGTCGCATTAGTTAGAGGACGACCAGCTAAGACAAGCTTTGTACCCTGTTTCGTGTAGGCTGATGTGGGTAATATTTGTTCAGTGGCCTAAGGTTACATTTTCCCCACATTAAAAACTGACCTTGTGTCACAATTTGTATCTGTGGGTGGGGGGATAGATAACTCCACTCTTAGTAAAATATTCAGCCCCCAACTTGTGGCAGGTGTGTAGGAACGAACAGCAAAGATAAGCTATGACCAGCTAATTCAAGCTTAGTACAATGTTACTGCGTAGTCGGGGACTGATTGATATTTGACCAGAATTTAAAGAAGTTTTTAAGGAGTACATTTCTGAAAATGCAATCTTATCAATGTCCACAATGCAGTATTCCTGCTGACCACGGATGTCAAAATCCGTATATCCGTATATGGATGAGCATCAGCATAGAGATAATAGAAGAGGTATTGAAAAGCCTCAATTAGCCTACAATGTGAAAACAACACATCTGAAAGCTGCTGACAACCGTGAAAGAAGCCAGAGCCTTGGTAATAACCATCCCCATCACTAAATTGGTGAGGTTTCAAACCGAATATAATGATCGAGCGTTTGCTCTATTCTCTCTTTTGGAGTGGTGGCGAGCATAAGGTGCACAGAAAGGTCTTTGTCCAGATTCCATGTTAGAGACAAGCCACGATGTTGGCTTTCCTACGCCGTGTGTTGACGGAAGATTCGATCTTTGATGGGAAGCGTCATGAAACCTTTCCTTGGCTTACTCTCACCACTTCAGTTTCTAGAACTGAGCGCCGACGTAAATCCCGGAGAAAATCAACGTTCTTCAAAGAGTATCGAGCGGCCTTGTATTTGACTCATTGTTCTGTTGACCTTTCACAGCCTTAGAAGGTCTCATAACGGGATTTAATAGAGGAGATCGAATCGGGCCTATTTTGTAAGTGGTTTGGCTTGTCAGCAACAGTGTTGCGCTCTTCCTGGTCTTGGGCACCAGCGGCGAATTATCTCAGAAACCTTGAGTATTCTCTTAGTTGGCAATTAATTCAGGACCTGCTATCTCTCAATGACGTTGTTTTCAAAGGATAATGGGCAGATTTGTCTGATTGTAATCGGTGTGACCTTGGTCTATAAAAAATGTCTCCGCACGCCTTTCACCACTATCCTCAGGTGCGCTCGTTCTGAAACTGAATTGACGACTCATATCGCTCCAGAACATCTCGTGTCCATCGATCTCATACTCGTGTCGCCTCCGTATTCTGAGAAAAAACAGATGGTGTTTTTCACGTTGCTAGCCGTGGCAAAATGATAATATGGACGTTACGAATGGAGGAGATTTTGAGATACGAACGCTATTCTTAAAGAACGCTATTGCTTTAAGAACATGATTCCTCAATATTTTATCCAATTCTGTAGTTAAAAGAAGGCAACAAGATGGCAGTAGTGTTATGATATGGGCTGAAATTGTCTACCAAACACTTATTAAATCATTGAAAGTCGATGAAGGATTGTAACTAAACAGTGCTAACTATTGCAATTTCTGAACAAGACGTTTTTGTAGTACAAGCGCTAGTCTCGAATTTTCAAATGGAATTGTGCATTTACACACGGCAATGCTCTTTCTCATCTTCCTAAGCTTACACGTGAATTATTTTAATATAAATGATTTGCAAGAGATAACATAATGGGATGGCCACCATCAAGTCTTGATCTGAATCCGATCTAAACTTATGATCAATTGTGAAGATTAAATTATTTGAAGCTGGCAAACAATATAATACGAAAGCAGAGCTATGATAATCAATTAAAACTGCCATGTCAAAAATTGAACTTGATGAAGTTAAAAAATGAAAATTAATAGATTAGCTGTATTGAGAATAAGGGTCTCTATATTAAAGTGTTGAAAGCCTTATCATATGTGCTTCTAATTTGTTCTATTATAAGTGTTGATCAATTTTTGATGAGTTAATTACTTTTCTATCGAATTAAAATTATTTGTTTTGTTTTTTTGCCTAACTTCAAACGGCTTTTCAGAATACATCAAATAATTTCGATAACTTCAATAAAACATTGATACTACCTAAAATTATAACAAGAGCTGTGTCTTAAAATTTACATCGATTATTAAAAATTTAGCAATTTTTCAAACCAAATTTAAATTTATTTATTTATTTAGATAGATAGATAGATAGATAGATAGATAGATAGATAGATAGATAGATAGATAGATTCTGAATGCTTAGATCCTGATGGTTGCGGCTGTTGATATCTTTCTTTCGAAACTTGTTTGACTACAAAATGTTGTAAAGGGAAAACTGGATGAGTGCATAAGAATTCATATAAGCAAAATATATCAGACAGATGCGAAAACAAAAAAAAATACCCATATGACAGAGAAAAAGAATGTGATAATTACCAGTTTGCTTGTATAAGAAATGGAAACAGTTACAATGAAAACACAGAAAGGACACATTGCAGAGGTCGATATTGTTAGATTCCCATCTGCCAAAAAGTAACAGTTGTATAACTTACCTATTCATGTAGACTAAAGTAAGGCACGCGTACTGCAACAACACGTGACAAACTGGTAATGTCCCTGGAGGTTCAACGAAAGAATCTGGGAAAATAATAAAGTTGTCTCGTTGTTTAGATAAATATTAACCGAAATATTCACTGGTTAATGTCAGATCAGTGTTATTAATACACACCACTGCATTGGCAAAGGAACAAATAATGATCAGAAATAAATATTTGATGTCTAAAATAGTGTTGTTTTTCTGTTACATCATGAAGCTGCAGTCTTATACAGTGTGTGTAAAAAAAACCTTGTTTAAATTTGAATTGGTAATACTTTATTAATTACTGGTCGGTTTTCCCATGGCTGAATCTGCTGCTAGAAAGGTTGGGTCACTGTGTCAGGCCAAAAAGTTTTTTCTCGACAGAATCCATCTTGCACATTTATAAATCTACCATTCTTCCGTGCATTGAACACTGTTGCCATATTCAATCCTGATTTGACATCTGACCAGAATGCATCTGGTGCCCCGTCCACGTAAATTTAAGCATGCTACAAGATTGGCATCAAGATTCCA
Source organism: Ascarosepion bandense (assembly GCA_037127315.1). Taxonomy (NCBI): domain Eukaryota; kingdom Metazoa; phylum Mollusca; class Cephalopoda; order Sepiida; family Sepiidae; genus Ascarosepion; species Ascarosepion bandense. Next base: position 3,398,082 of record JBBBDQ010000224.1, on the reverse strand, counting down.
GCCTTTTATTGTTGAAATAATTAAATGTAACCGTCACTCAACTCGAATAGTTTCTTTTATCGCATTTCCGCCTGTGAAACGTTTACTTGCTTCACTGATAGCAACAATCTTGAAAAAGTTAAATACAATATCAATTGCCATCTTGCATCTTCTTAAATTCAGTTCACCTTTTATCAATTCTTCAGTACCTCCTGTACCCAGTCTTTTCTCTCATTGTAATCCCCTGCGAACCAGTGGCGATCCTCAGTACCTCTTGTACCCAGTTTTTTCTCTCAGTGAAATCCCTTTGTGCACCGGCAGCGGTCTTCAGTACCTCCTGTACCCAGTCTTTTTTCTCATTGTAATCCCCTGCGCAGCAGTGGCGGTCTTCAGTACCTCCTGGACCCAGTCTTTTCTCTCATTGCAACCCCCTCTGCACACTAGTGGCGGTCCTGCCTTGATTGGAGTGATGTGATTAGAAAAAAATCACGTTTTATTTTAACAGTATAATATTAGAAACTAGAGTACTACATAAACAACAACGTCGTCCAACAGTGTTAGTAATCGAACGATGTTCATTGTGATGCAGTGGATTTCGGTTCAGAACAAGAAATCGGAGTGCCTAGTTCGAATTCTACTTTAATTCGTTGCATTCACTTTCACACAAATACCCTTGCAAAAAATATAAATCTGTCTCTTTTCCCTTCAGCTATGGGGTAAATAGCAGGACAGATTGGGTTTTATATCCTTGGTTGGTAACCAGTCTACCGTAGAAAGTAATAGCAACCTACTGCGGGAAATTTTTTGCCCAGTCAGTCATGTCTCTTTCGAGACATGATCGCTCAAGCGTGTATCACGTACGGCACTTAACTGTTATCTTTGAACATTTCCTTTAACTTTTGCAAATATTCTCTCAGTCTGGATGGTGAAGAATGACCGCCACTATGAGTATCTACCCCAGATCTCGTATTCATTAACGAGGAATTAAAATTTCTCATAGTATCGGCATCTACTGAAATACGAGATCCATGAACATTGCGCCATTATTTGAATAACTTAAGTAAGAAGACCATCCAGAAGAGTTGCAAATGATTCAAAAAACCACTTGACGGCCGTGATTGAAGCCAATGTCACTTTTATTGAATAAATTGACTCTTTAAATAAATTTCAAGATATTTTTGTGTACTTTTGGTATATATATCTGTTAAAATGAAACGACAGTGTTATTTTAATTTTTTGCGTTATTTAGACCACATTTTATCCATCGCACCCAGTATATAATGTTTGTAATATATTATTTTTAAGAGTATAACTTTAACTTTTGCAAACAGTATAATAATATTATTAGAACATATAACTATTCATGTAGACTAAAGTAAAGCACGTGTGCTGCAACACGTGACCAACTGGTGATGTCCCTGGAAGTTCAACGAAAGAAGCTGGGAAAATAATAAAGTTGTCTTGATGAGCGGGTCCTAAGAATAGTGTGTCATTTTCTTCCGATAATATCAGGAATAAAAATAACGAAAAGCTGGCAGCACCAACGATGGCTATAAACACAACTATGGGCACTCCTCAAAAATAATTCAAGGAGACGCGAAGATCATTTGTTTAAATTATGCTTTAAAATACGCAGAGATTATTTTGTTTAAATTATGCTTTAAAACACTTTTCTTTAAAAGTGAATGGATTTATCTATTGTTATGTTAACGCCTGTTCCAATTTTTCCTGCCAACTACAATTTATCCATCGCAACTAATATATACATATAAAAATGTATGCATATTATTTTATTTTTTACCAGCTATTGTCAATAAATAAATGTACTGCTTTATTATCATTACAATACGGTACAAATATCAATATTTAACATATATATATAGTGATATAAAAAAATAAATATTCATATGAGATTGCACATATGTATAGTATTAATACTCAGCTGTTAATAAAACAGTGCTCAATGTATGGACAGAGCTGTAATATATATATATATATATATTAATAAATATACATATTATCCTACATCTTCTTAATTTTTATTTTCATTTTATTTTATTTTATTTTATCATCTTACATTTATTTAAATTTTTGAAATCTTAAAATTTTAACTTTCCTTACATTTTTAAGTACATGTAATATTTTAATATTTAAAATTTTAAGTCTCATAATTTACGCTCCTTTTATTTCTTCCTACATTCTAATATTTTTTTATTTTTATTTTTATTTTAAATTTTAAATTCTAAATTCAAATTTTAATTTTTTTATCCCTATGTAACCGTACAATATTTAAATTTTTAATGTGGTTATTAAAAAAGCAGTATCTTAACTTTATAAGATTTAATTCCTATGAACATCGAGTAAAATGCAATTGAAATCTATTAAACTGTAAGTTTGAAATAGACGCCTGATGAATTGCATAACACCATGAAACTCCGAGTCGTGTCACAGATGTAGGCTTATATATATATATATATATATATATATATATATATATATATATGCTGTCTACGTGTACCCACTTAGCATATAATATAGTTTATAATTGTAACATGTTTTGTTGAAAAAAAAATGTATTTTAATTCATGATTTATATATTTCGGACCATTTTCTATGTTTCCGGTACATATTTAAATATAAATTGATCAGTGTCTGATTAAATTCACCCTTCCATCAGTAATTATCAAAGAGTGTTTTTATGCTATGGCGGTTTTTAACTTTTTCGAATATCCCTTCTTGGCATCTTCACGTGAAAGTTCTTGTTACGTTGTTTTCTTAGTAAAATAAGTAATAAATAGGATTTATTCTAAAATTCACCACTTTTTATCGATGTTGGGTGTTTTTAACGGTTAATGCTTCTATTAGATAGATAGATAGATAGATAGATAGATAGATAGATAGATAGATAGATAGATAGATAGATAGATAGATAGTTTAGATAACGCCCTTTAGATAGATAGATAGATAGATAGATAGATAGATAGATAGATAGATAGATAACGCCCTTTAGATAGATAGATAGATAGATAGATAGATAGATAGATAGATAGATAGATAGATAGATAGATAGATATGGATATCAATAAATATACATATGGAATATGCATATAGATATACACGCAAGTACGCACACATATATAATTATATTTCTGCTGTTAATAAAACAGTGCTCGATAAAATATAACAGAGCTATAAAGTATATATTAATAAATATACATATTATTCCTACGTCTATAGCACGACTTGAAGTTTAATGCCCTATGCAATCTTAAGATGAATGAACCTCCGAATCGTGCTATGAAAGTAGGATAATGTACGTTTAATAATTATTATAATAATAATATATTTGTGTGTGTGTGTGTGTGTGTGTGTGTGTGTGTGTGTGTGTGTGTGTGTGTATAGGATCATACAATCATGGATGAAAGTGTTTCAAAACCCTTAAGTAACTTTTCCTAATTTTGAAAATTGCGAGTTCATTAAAAAATTCGTTACGTAAGCGTTTGAAAAACGGTAAAATCACTTATTGTAAATCGCCGGAAAACACCGAAAGATGTGTGTGTGTGTGTGTGTGTGTGTGTGTGTGTGTGTGTGTGTGTGTGTGTGTGTGTGTGTGTGTGTGTTCGAGTAAATTACATAAGGAAAAATACATTGAAATCACTAATCACGCCAAATCGTATGCTCTCTTCCAGAAACCGTAACTTAATGAGCTCCAAATAGTTGCAGTAGTCTCCGGGGGCGTGGAAGAAAGAAAAATGTGCCTGAGCAGGTGTGAGTTACAGGTATCATCTAGCCACCCAACTGTACGGTGTAGCCAAAATCCTGTAAAAGAGTAGCCAATCAATCAGTCAATCAGTTAACTGCCATACGCTAGTCGATCATGTCTCTTTCGAGACATCACTGACTAAGCAGAAGATTTTTTCCAGAATAGGTTGCCATTACTTTCTGTAGTAGAGTGGTTGCCAACCAAAGCTATAGAACCCAATCTTTATAATGACGAAATTAAATAATATGAAAGAGTAGACATGCGAACAAATATCTCTTTTGCTACACATAAATAAAAACAAATAAACACAAAGCTGCCATATATATATATATATATATATATATATATATATATATATATATAAACAAGCATTCAGTCACGAAAAAAAAATGAAAATAATACAACAAACAGCAAACGGAAAGAATCACCCATAAAGTCCGTGAACACAAATACACACAAGAACAGAAACTCTCAACCATGACCTTAAAAAGAAATCCTTAAGTGGTCAAATATACCAACATGATAACGAAAGGATCAAGCCAATAAAAAGTGGTCAATACAATAAAAAGGGGTCAACCTAAATGACAAGAACAAACCAATAAAAAGCAATTAATCGGACACTTATTTAATATAAAGCAATTAAGCGAACGCCCACTCACGTGTATATTAAAATGCAATAAAAAAATAAACCATTCGCAAATAAGACCACTCCCACAAAATATCTAATTACATCAATCTTCATATAAAGAAAAACAAAGTGGCATAACAGCAGATCGAAAAAAATCAACCTTAATGAGTAAGGACGTCATAACGGTGTTCTCACAACTTCGAAGTCGACATGCTTCTGCTCAGTTAAAGTGAAAATTACATATCAATGCTTTATCTCCATCCCGATATCAAGCACTTGATGATAAAAAAACACAACCTGCTGCCAATATACTTTTATTAGTAAAACTATTTAAAAAGAACAATGTTGGTGCTATAAGGTGAATCAAAAATACTTTACAAACTTAGGGGGCAGCTTCCTCACAGGAAAACAAGAACAAAAATCTATATAAATATATATCCGCAAATCCTTCGTTTTTTAGTTATAAAGTTTTCTAAAAAAAAGTTTACAGTTGATGCCGCTGTGATGTCATGTAAACTAGGCTACATTTTTTATTCATGTAAATTTGTGTCTTCAACTTTTAATGTGTGGAATAGTGAGTTAATTGAGAAATGTGTGTTCAGTTAAACAATGTTAGGATATTTATATCGTTAGCAGGTAGATATTATTTTTACATACGGCTGTGTGAATAGTAATGGACGCGATACTTTCTTTAAACTTGTCTAAAAAAACCAGGGATTAGCAGACATATGTTCATACAGACTTTTCTCCGCCCCAAAAATTCATACAGACTTTTCTCCGCCCCAAAAATTTCTAAAAGTATTTTTGAGACAACCTATATATATATATATATATATATATATATATGTTTGTATGGGCGGTGACACGTATTTTTGTGCTAGTGTGAACGTTTGTGAGGGTGGAGAGGAGAATGAGGTAGGTGTCGAATAAAACACAAACAAAACACATATATCATCATGTAGTCCAACACAAAAATAATGAAAAATCAACATCGATATGTACATTGTCTCTTTCTTTCCTCCCACGCCGAGAATCTCGTGTCCAGGTGTGAACGTACCGTTTCGAACATGAAAGGGAACTAATTGACTTAACATTTCTGTCATCACTTGACACAGTCGAGGCCCCCCTGCCCGGCCGTCGGCCATCTTGCCTAATTCCAGCCAATATGGCTTCTAATTGGTTTCTTTGTTCACGCCTTTTAATCTGCGCCTCTGCGACAAAATACGTCACAACAGAGCGGACTTTGAAACTAACGTTGAAACCGAAGAAGCGGTCTGTTATGAACAACAACGAATATCATCACACGTGTGGAAATGTTTATGTCGAAAGTTCACGTAAACAAAATAGCGACATACATTGTTGAGATTATACGCACACACACACACGTACACATAAGTACACACACGCACACGTATAAAGGCTTTTTGTGCGCCTTTTCACATATTCAATACGTATTTGTGTTTTATTACAATAGTATAATAATGGCTAACTTGAGTTTAGATTCTTTCTAATTGTTTTCTGTTATATATATTCACACAGAAAAAACACACACACATCAATCTTTCATTTAAAAACGAAAGACAAGGAACATTTTATTAATTTTTTATTTAATTTTTTCAGTATTCTTACATGTTTTCTTTTTGCTAGAGGTAAGGAGTGTAAAATATTTTATAATTTTCCACTTTCTAAGCGCTTTCAGCTACTTCACTGGTCTTTTTCAAGGATGTTATTTTTCCGTTGTTCTTATTATGCCCTCGTGTTTTTTATTGCAGTATTATTACTAGATAGGTGAATGTAAGGCGTCTACTCAAAGAAATGGTATTATGGCTAATATAGGTAATAGATTTAATGTAAGATACACAATCTTGTACAGAACATTGAAATTCTTACACAATATTAGTCATCGCTAGTTTAGATTTGATGGGGTTATTTTGCTTAGAAACAAGGCTTCCAGTCTTCAGTTTTTCTATAATATATAAATTTCACAATTTTTTTGAGGAACTGCGGCAGAAATATGGCATTTAATAATTTTTTACATAGCAAATTGGTTCCTGTTAATAATAATTTTGCTTATGGTAAAAATAAATATGTTGATGTTTTTTTGTGACATTCTTAATATTAGTGTCATGTATTTTTTGTAATAATAATTTTATTTGTTTACCAATTATATAGTTAGGGAAATTATTGTTGACTAAGGTATGTTTTATATGTTTTAGTTCGTTCAAAAATATTCTTTGTGGGTAAGAATTTTTATTTGCTCTATTTAAGTTCGTTATTATTGCTATTTTATGTCCTTCCGAGCATTAGTCAACAGTAATTTCTCCAACTCTATAATTTCCCGAATGTGTAGGCCTACAGACAAAATAAAATAGCGTAACAAAATTTAAATAATAAACAGACCTTCTACCTAAATTTAGATATCCACTGAAAAAAATAGAATTTTAAAATGATAAAAATATCTCGGATTAATAATTAAAAAACCTTTATTATTGTATGCATATATATATATATATATATATATATATATATATATATATATATATTGATTGATTGATTGATTGATTGATTGATTGATTGATTACTTAGTTTCTGGCATAATAAGATTATACCAGTGCACATTTGTATTAAAAAGTGTTCAATACAGTTATATTGTAGAACTTTTGAATACTTGTTTACAAATGGAATATATATATATATACACACACACACACATATATATATATATATATATCGTATTATTTTATTAAGGGGGAATAACTATACAAATTTACACACACACACACATATATATATATATATATATATATATATATATATATATATATAAGTTGACACTGAAAACAACACTGAACAGCGACAGTCTGTTTTATGCTTGACTCAATGTTCAGACCACCGTGTCCCAGCTTTTGAGTACATTTAACCATAAATATAAAACTTTAAAACTCTATTTTTTATCACACTAAGTATTTATCAATTAAACAGTAATATCTATATATATGTGTGTGTGTGTGTGTGTGTGTGTGTGTGTGTGTGTGTGTGTGTGTGTGTGTGTGTGTGTGTGCTCAATATTAGAGATAGAACGTATGTAAGTATAAAAGAGTGAACATTGAAGTCAATACTCAGGGCCGACAGACTGTTTCATGCTAAGCGAAATCATCAGGCCACACGTGTTGGGTTTCTCCTCGTCTATTTATATATACGTGTCAGTGGGGCATTGTTGGTAATCCTTCTAACGGTTATTTTGGCGGAAGTGGCTTGATTATTTATTTATTTATTAGAGTAAATCTATTTGAGTTGTTATTTGTTTATTTTTCGATGATTGATTTATTTATTTTGATTTGTTATTTATTACTTATTTTATTTTTTACTACTTTTTTATTTTTATTATGATTTGCTAGTATTTTATTTATTTATATTATTTTATTTATTAATTATCTATTGGAATGGGCGTTATATCGTCGGCAGTTTGTTAATTTGTTTATAATTTGCTCACTATTATTAGTTTTCTATTTTTAAGTAACGTAGTAAAAATTTCTTCAATACGGCAGTGAATGCTGGACAATATCATCGAAAATGAGAACAAAACTGGAAGCAGCAGAAATGTGGTTCTACAGAAGGATGCTACGGATATCGTGGACTGAGCATGCAAGCAACGAGGAGGTGTTGGAAAGAATGGCAACAAAAAGGAAATTAATACTGAGCATCAGGAATAGACAACCGAAGATCCTGAGACACGCAGTGAGGAAGGAGAACCTGGAGAACGTGATACTGACTGGCCAGATAGAAGGAAAGAGAGACAGAGGAAGGCAGCGGATAACATATTTGCAGGGCCTGATCAGGTGGATGACGGAACGGGGGTTGCCAGGAGTAACAGGAGCAAACATACTAAAAGCCACAAGGGATAGGGAGACGTGGAGAACCATGATCGCCTACGTCCTGAAGGGACAGGGCACATAGAAGAAGAAGAAGAAGAAGAAGAAGAAGAAGAAGAAGAAGAAGAAGTAAAAATTTGTTTTCATGTCTGCATTTTGATATTAGTTCAGATCGTTTATTTAGTAGTTTGTTTTGGTCAGGGAAAGTAATACTAGCTATTTTTTCCTCCAGGGAGAGTCTGCAGATTTTTTATTGATTGTTGCGGGCCGATGCTCTTTTTCGTATTTTCCATGTTATGTTTGGATTGATTTGGGTTTTTGTTTTTGACTTCCCAGATGTACTTAGATAGCTATTGTATTGTTCGAGTATTTTCTATTTGTGCAGGATATTATCTGGTGATTTTACCGTCGCTTGGTATATTACGTTGTTTTGTAAACAATTACCGTTCAATGGACATTCTTTTCTTATTCTGCAGTGACACGTGGGTGTGATTTGTTCGGGTTGTCTGTTGTTATTATTTCTGTTGTGCCTTTTTATTATTTTTGCAATGTTTTCGGTGCAGATGTAAATGATTTTCACTGTGTTTTTGTTCAATATTTTGTAAACAGTGCTTGATTGCGGGAAGTGTTTGTGTAGGAGCTTGAATAATATTTTAACAAATTAACAAACCGCAGACTATACAGGGGTAGAGTCGCCGACTGACGCCATTTCGGTCGGGTTTCAATCCTGGGTAAAAAAGCAATCGGAGTCTAACCGTACTGATGATCTGTGATACGGCGAAACAGATCTGTCTGCGGATGACAATATATATATATTAAAAAAAATTTAGCTATTTAAATGCTCTTTTTTATAATTTCATTAATTTTTTATATACTTTTTTATATACATGAGGTGATGTGTTATCCCCCGTGGGGATCTTCATATCGAAATGGTCATTCAATATCATTGAATTAATCCTTTTTTAATTTATATATATATATATATATATATATATATATATATATATATATATATATACTTCGCTAGAATTTCAGACTACCTGACAAAAATAGTGTATATTTATTATTACAGGATATTGCTTCATCTAATTTTAGTTCATATAAACAAGCTAAAATTATATGCAATATCAAATCATTCCCTTCTTTGAAACGCTATGATTTTTAGTTAGTTTGAAAACTGTGAAGTTTTTGTAAACTTTACAGTAGGTTCTATATGTTACAGTTGATTAACCTTCAGTTTCTTTCAAAAAGATTGCCGAGATAGAAATATTAGTCGAGGAGAGATACCCTGAGAGAGACATCTGGCCCCAAACTGGTTAGAGAAAGACTGCAGTTTATCACAGGGGTGGCCCAACCCAGTTTTTTTAATGTACTTCTCAAACAACTGAACTGTATCGTATGTGGATCTTACGTGAATCCAGTTTCGCCACTGCTATGCTATCACAAAATACTAATCTCTTATTCGGAGCGAAAGTAAAGTGAACATCTCAAAGAAAAATAAACTCTAGAAATGACTACATCATCAAATACATCGTTTCCTGATCTCCGACAACTTCATGCAAAAATATAAATTCGAGCAACTCTATTTCTTAGTGATGCAGAAGTGGCAAGAGGGACGGTACCACTTAAATTGTCTCAAGAAATTTCAACTAGCATCTTACAAACCTTCTTCTTCTTCTATGTGCCCTGTCCCGTCAGGACGGAGGCGATCATTGTTCTCCACGTCTCCCTATCCCTTGTGGCTCTTAGTATGTTTGAGCCTGTTGCTCCTGGCAACCCCCGTTCCGTCATCCACCTGATCAGACCCTGCAAATGTGTTATCCGCTGCCTTCCTCTGTCTCTCCTTCCTTCTATCTGACCAGTCAGTATCAGGTTCTCCAGGCTCTCTTTCCTCATTGCATGTCCCAGGAACTTCAGTTGTCTCTTCCTGATGCTCAGCATCAATTTCCTTTTTGTTGCCATTCTTTCCAACACCTCCTCGTTGCTTGTACGCTCAGTCCACGATATCCGTAGCATCCTTCTGTAGAACCACATTTCGGCCGCCTCCAGTTTTGTCGTCATTTTCGATTATATTGTCCAGCATTCACTGCCGTTTACTACAAACCTTATATTTACCAAAAGACATGATTAATGAATAGAAGAAACTTCATGTCATATGATGTACACATGTTATACATATAATAATTAGAGACCTGAGTAAAAATCAAGAGTATTACGATAGATTTTATGGTCAGTTACCTAACATTAACCAGTAGCCATGTACGCTAGGGGCACCTTGCATCTCTGTTCATGAGAAGTGGAGAAGTATCTTGGTCGGGTGTTGAACGGTCTGTTATTTTTTTTTATAGTTTGAAGAATAAGGCAGCGAAAACATCTAGCTAAGTTGAGCATTCATTTAAATGAACTCCCATCTATAAGACTATGAACTACTTTCAACAAAATTGGTCACTATGATGTATTTACCTAGTATACACCTATTAGTTTGGGTGTCAAGATGTGTAAACTGGACTTAAAAGATTCAGACCCTAGCGTCATTTGGTTGATGTACTACTGTCTCACTCAACAATAGCAAAAAACAACAACAACAACAACAACAACAACAATAATAATGTGAAGAAGAGTAAGTTCCATAGTGGTTACGGCGATTATCAAAATGCGACAACATTTACTAGTGATGGTTAGAGAATTATAGATCTAAATTGCATCAGAACATGCATTAACATTTCGGTACCGATACTGATCATCCCTTCCAAGCAAGAATACATCTTGCATCTTATGTCCGTAAATAATACATCTTGCATCTCATACCCGTAAATAAACAAAGGGAAACGGTGTTAATGCGGTCTGCGAGGATACTGAGTAAAGTGCTGGAGATCTGAAGAGACTCACTATCACTTAGTCTTCAATGCGAATATCAAAATACTTAAATAATATCAATAATTACCGCAAAAAGACTTTTATAGAAGCATGGCGATAGTAAATTCAAGATCATAAATTTAAAAATAGTGTAGCAATGAGAAAATTGATATCAAGAGAATAAAGCTATCGTCATGATTGTCTTGGAATAATAATAATCACAAACTATGGAGAACTTTGTCTATGTAACGCTAGTAATGTTATGTGAGATGAAGAAAATGAAATGTAACTATAACACACCACGATCTGCCTTAAGTCTTTCCGCAGACTTGGTAGGTAGTGTGACCATATCAGAAATCTAATTATGATGAAAATGAAATAATAATAATAATAATAATAATAATAATAATAATAATAATGGCAGTTCCTGCAGATTGTAATGTATCCTTGAATATCTCAAAAACTATCGAAATACAAGGGTCTTGAAATGAAAATCTTTAAAATGTGACACATGAGGACATCAGTAATTTTAGTCGTAGATAGAGCCCTCGGATTTACTAGAAAAGGTTTCGTTATATTTATTGAAGAGATTCCTGGTATCTTCCACCTTTAAAGATATACATATACTCAAATGTACAGCTCAGACATTACTAAGAGCTATATCTATGTAAAATGTGTGCGTTCGTAGATTTTTTTTGTTTGTTTTTGTAAAAGAATTATCTGTGAAAGATGCCATTAAACCATTTATGACCTTAGGTGCCCGCTTGGGGCCCTGAAGGAAATGTGTATACAACAGAAACCTAAGGAAATAATAACAATAATAATAATAGACAATAACTATTGATTTACTAACATACATAGAAACAACAAAGGATTGGATGATACAATTAGTCAACATGAAATCAGAAAGAAAAAAAATTTAATAATGACATAAAGGAGTAAATAAAAACAAAACTTACATTTAGTAGATTCTGTAGAAAAGCAAATCAGAAGCCAAGAACCAACTATTGCAGCAAAAAATATGAAAAAGAAGTCCAAGGATAAAGCTCTTGAAAAGATGAAACAACGCTGCAAAGGCAAACCTCTCCGTGGCCAATATCCAGAACGTGCTAATAAACCCAATGTTGATAAAGTTAATACTCATCAATGATTACGTGCATCTGGATTAAAGTCTGAAACTGAAGCAAGACCAAAGCGTTTTCATTAGGAACTTTCAGGCAAATATTATACACAATAGACCATCTAATCTCAGGATGTTCTGTACTTGTCCCAAATGAATATAAAGATCGTCACGATAGAGTGGGGCAATATTTACACTGGATAATGTGCAAACACCATGGAAAATATGTAAACAAACACTGGTATGAACATCACCCAGCGCCGGTTAGAGAAATAGAAGATGTCACCATGGGATTACACCATCTACACTGACAGGAAAATTGAGGCAAACAGGCCGGACATTATTGTTAAAAACAAGAAAGAGAAAACTTGTCTATTAATTGATATGGCTTGTCCAGCGGATTGTAACATAGCAACCAAGGAATTCGAAAAACTGTCAAAGTATAAAGACCTAGAAATTGAAATAGAAAAAATGTGGAAATTGAAACAAGAATTGTACCAGTGATAGTAGGTGCACTTGGAATGATAAAAAAAATGGAACAAAACAACACATTGAAAGAATCCCTGGAAACCTCAACTTAAGAGATATACAAAAAGTTGTCTTGTTAAGTACAGCTCACACACAAAGAAGAACATTGTCTATGCAACGCTAGGAATATTAGGGGAGATATAAAAAATATTAAATGGAGCCATAACGACACACCACGACCTGCCTTAGGTCTTCCCGCAGACTTGGTAGGTAGTGCGACCAGAGCAGAAATCGAAATATGATGAAAAATGACGCAATACTAATAAATATGATTGATGTAACGCTTCCAATATTTCAACTCGTAAAAAATAGAGTGATTTAAGAAAATACTAGGTAAAGACACATTATTTAACAATGTTCAACAATATTTCGACAGTATGCCTGTATTCTTCAGCATGACATTTTTCAAACATATTGTCGAAATATTGTTGAACATTGTTAAACAATGTTTTTGTTTTCTTTTTTTTTTCTTAAATTGGGCTCTTCCCTAAGTATTGATAATAATAATAATAATAATAATAATAATAATAATAATAATAAAATTTTACATAGATGTAGCTCTTAGTAATGTCTGAGCTGTACATTTGAGTATATGTATATCTTTAAAGGTGGAAGATACCAGGAATCTCTTCAATAAGTATAACGGAACCTTTTCTAGTAAATCCGAGGGCTCTATCTACGACTAAAATTACTGATGTTCTCATGTGTCACATTTTAAAGATTTTCATTTCAAGACCCTTAAAAAACAAAACAGAACTCATATCCTTTGAGATATGTTTGTTCATTTTAAGGTATTTTTGTAAATAGCTGTTTTTTTTTTACTTAATTAAGTGGAAACAATAAAAAGAGTTACACCCTTCACTTCCCCCACGTTATTGGTTTTGTAATTAGTAAAAAAAATGCAAGTAAAAATAATTTATATAATTAATAAGATCACTGATTATAAAAACAAAACTTGTTATCGAACATGAAAATTGAAAGGGACAAAATCATTAAACTGGATATAGACGTTTTCAGCAGAGAAGACCAAATAGGTTACCTTATTGGTATTGCTCGTCTGTTTAAGATCAGAGTAGTTGACAAAAATTGTCAGAAAACTGAGAATTATGCAAAGTACGAAATCAAGAGAACGGGGAAATGCTACAAAAAAGTAGAGATAGTGCATTTTGTAATCGGAGCATTTGGAACAGTGGCAGAGAATTTTGCCCACTAGTTAAAAGCATCAGATTTAACAGAGAGGTATTATGTTCTGTTAAATCTAAAGCAGAGTGTGCATTGTGTGCAGTGGATATCGCTCGGAGCTAGAAATCCGAAGGCTGTGTTCTAAACCCAGTTGCATTCACTTATGCTATATATATATTATGATATCCTTGGAAAAGTTATTAATCCTTCACTTTTCCCTCCAGTCATGGGTTAAATAGCAGGACAGGTTTGCTTTTATAGTCTTGGTTGGCAGCCAGTCTACCCCAGAAAGTAATAGCAAACTACTGCAGGAAAATCTTCTGCCCTCTCAGTCATGTTTCTTTTGTGACATGATCGCTCAAGCGTGTATGGCATTTAACTGACTAGTTGTTTGTTAACCCTTTTGTTTGGCAAAAGATGAATCATAAAAGTTATAGACACCTAAGGCTGCGGAGTGTAACTCGAAATGCAAATGATGCTAACAATATCCAATAAGAATTATTATTATTATTATTATTATTGAAGAAAACAAAAGTTTTTGTCTATATTTCTGAGATGGGGTAGCATTTACAGTATTTACATTTTTTGGACTATTGTCTTCATCTTTGTTGCCATTTGTACGACCTTTCAGCTATTGTACGCTCCGGCCTTCTTCAGCTACTAGGAATTTCGAACCGAACCCTTAAGTACACATGGCCCAGTGGATATAGACGTTGGTTAGTTCCTGTGACTTGACCCAAAGAGTGGTGAGTTCAATACCAGGTTACAACAGTGGTGAACAAATAACTTACTGGATTAGAGGAATATAACTCATGACTTTCAGAAGAGGCTCTAGGCAAGGAATAAGAATGATATGCCCCAGTGATTGTAATAAAGGGTCCGTAATAATGTAAATACAACAAAAGTTTTGTTATTAGCATGCAATACAGAAAATAAGAATAAACAACGATTGGTAAGGTCTGATTAACAAAAACAAAAATAAAATATACTAATCATGAAAATAATTTTATTACGAGGAATTAAACTTGCATAAACATAGGACTATACAAACTTAAAGTAGGAAAGCAAGTGAATGTGCAAGCGTTTATGTGTTGCATAAGGCCTATTTGCTTGGCACAGAAAAGTACTAGGTACTTAAGGCTGTAAGATATAACATGATATCCAATAAGCGCAAAATCAGCTAATAACATCCAATAAGCTGTACAAAACGAGAAATAATAATAATAATAATAATAATAATAATAATAATTGTACATTATGATGTAACTGAACGTAATCCTCAGAATGACCCATCGAAGACCTCAGTCGAAATACTCCATCAGATAAACACATATCATCTACTGTGTATTATTAATACATACTGAATCCAAGCCATTTCTGTTAATGGCGTACTGTAAGCGTTTTGTTGAGCATGCGCGATTGCCACTCGTACTCAATTACGTCACTCAAGCCTCCCGATTCGCTCAGACCAGCGATCTATTACGCACCAATGATTTGCAATTACCTAACGAATTACGCTCTTGTAAAATCTAATCAAGGCAAACCAGGAATGGAAAAAAGGGATTCAATTTGAAACATCACTTAGATTCGTGGGAATAACACAGAGTAAAGGACTGAGGAAAAGGTCAATGTATCTGTGTGAGCTGGACCAGGTAGAATAAAACATTCGAACGGCCCGCGTTATTGTACCATTAATATTTTTGTTCGTCCTCTGTCGACTTTTAAATATTTTTACTCTCTCACTCTTTCTTTTCCTCACTTTTTTGTCACTTTTTTCCCGCTACTTAAGATTTACTTTTTCCTTGGTTTATCGAGCTTCCTTTTTCTCTGGCTCTTTCGTTTTAAATTATTTTCTTCTTTGTTCTTGTCCCGTTTTCTAACGATAGATAGATAGATAGATAGATAGATAGATAGATAGATAGATATGAACAGAGTGACATAGATAGATAGATAGATAGATAGATAGATAGATAGATATGAACAGAGTGACATAGATAGATAGATAGATAGATAGATAGATAGATATTTTTACAGACTTTCTTTTTTTATTGTTACAGATTTGAATTTTTCTTCTCCTTTTATTCTCATTCTCAATTTTTTTCTCGCTTTTTCATTTTCTTCTTCGCACTGTTTTTATAGGCTTTCATTTTTTTGTCGTTTTTTCCATTGTAATTTTTTTAACGGTCTTTCGTTTTCTTCTTTCTATTGTTTTAGTGATTTTCTTTTTCCATTTCTTTTTCTTTTTTCTTACCTTTTTTTACTTGCTTCTTTGTCTTTGTTTTCAGTTTTTTATCTTTTTGTCGTTCTCCTGTTCTACTTATAAATATTTCTTCTTTTCTTTTCTTCTGACTCCTGTTTTCTTTGTTTTCCGTCTTTCCTCTGCTTGGTGTCGTTTTTTTTTTCTTCATTTTGTTTTCCTTTTTTTATTTCCTTTTTGCTCTTCGTTTCTTTTTGCTTTCCAACATTTTTCACCCTACTTCTGTTTTTCTAAGCATTTTTCACCCTACTTCTGTTTTTCTAAGCATGTTTTCTTCTTTCTTCATTTTATTGTTTATTTTTAAATTTCTTTCATTTGCTTGTTCTTGTTTTCGTTTTTCACTTCTTTTCTTTATACATAATTTTTAGTTTTTATAACTGAATTTCATTTTTTCTTTCATTTGTTATGTTTACACTTTTTCTTTATTCTATTTTCTCCTCTTTTTTCTACACAAAGTTATTTTTTTCTTTCTAATTTTTCCATGTCCATAGTTTTCTTCTTCTTCTTCTTCTTCTTCTTCTTCTTCTTCTTCTTCTTCTTCTTCTTCGAATTTATAGTTTTCATTTATTTTCTTTTTTATTATTATTTATTTCCTTCTCTTTATCTTTCTTCTTCATTTTTACTCTTCCTCCTTTTTTCGTCTTCTTGTGTTTTATTTGATTGATTTTGATTGATTTTGTGTTTTTTCTACTTTTTGTGTTTCTTCTTCTTCAACTTAGACGAACTAATCATGGTTATTGACTTATTATTTATTGATTAGGAAGATAAAATATAAAAAAAATTAATTGGATATTAAAATCAAAAAGTTTCATTTTTATTTTATATAACAGATTTTTATTTTGTGCTGATAGAGTTTATTTACATTGCATAAACCAAATCGTTTACATACTTCCCAGTGTATGACTGATACTGTCCTACCAAAGTTATTTTCTCCTTGAATTTAAATTGCTACATTCATTTATAACTTGATTTTCCTTCCCAACAAATTTTCTCCATAAAAAAAGGCATTTAAACTTTTTCTAGAATTTTTCCTATTTTTTGTTTTATGTAATTTATCCAGAGTTGTTATTTATTCCGGATTGCAACTATTATAGTTTCTCGTTTTATGGATCTTCTGCATGACAATAATAATGACACTTCGTCTGATTTAAATCCTTGTAATTTCGTTATTCTTTTCTTTGCTTTCATTCTTCATAACAAATGAACAAGATACTTCTATCAGGTAGCAAATCTTTTTTCTGTTTGTTCAGCAAGACTTCATCTTGTTTATAGCGCTTTAAAATTATCACAGTCTATGTCAGAATAACCAACATGATTATCACTTTACTTCTCTCCACCACATTCTTTCCTTTCTTGTTCCTATATCCATAATAATAAAGGTCACTACATCCAAGTCCGTATTTTTTTCACAGTTGTCAAGCAACAATGGCAGCAATTATATCATTTCTTATACTCAAACTGAGCCGTGAAATTAAATTCTGATGCAATATGACAGACAGTCTATTCTTTCTCCAATTCATTATACATAATGCTGAAGTCTACTTTTTCTTCTTCTATGTGCCATGTCCCTTCAGGACGTAGGCGATCATGGTTTTCCATGTCTCCCTATCCCTAGTGGCTCTCAGCACACTTTCTCCTGTTACCCACACAAACTCCTCTCTGCCATCCACTTGCTCAGATCCATCAAATATGTTATCCACTGCTTTCCCCTGTCTATTTTTACCTTTATCTGACCAGTGAGTATCATATTCTCCAAGCCTTCCTTCCTCATTACATGTCCAAATAACTTCAGCTGTCTCTTCCTGATGCTCAGTATTAATTTTCTTTTCGTTTCCATCGTTTCAAAAACCTCATCACTGTTCCCATGCTCGATCCATGATAATCGCGGCATCCTTCTGTAGAACCACATTTCAGTTGCTTCAAGTTTTTCCTTAATCTTTAATGATATTGTCCAGCATTCATTGCCATATTGAAGGACAGACATTATATAGCAATCCAGTACTCTCTTCTTTGTTTCTAGCGAAATTTTCCTGTTTCTTAATACTCTGCTCAGCTTCTGGAATGCGTCCTTGTTCATTCCAATTGGCATTCGGATCTCAGTGTCGCACTTTCTGTCTTCCGTTAGATCACTTCCTAAGTACGTAAATTTTTGTACTTGCTTGATTTTAGTATCCCCAACCTGTAATTGGCATTTTGGGCTCCTCCATTTACTGATGACCATAAATTCGGTTTTCGAGTAATTTATTTGTAGTCCTTTCTTTTGACTTTCTTCATATACCTTACTGAGCTTATGAACGTTTACCGTTACCTAGTTCGTCTGCAATACCTGATCCTGAGCTGCCTCTATTAATCTATGGTCTTCCTTTTCAGATTTATATCCACATTGCCATCTCGTTTCAGTACGTTTCTTTCGAAACCTTTCTTATCCATGCATTTGCTTAACCTTTTTATAGAAATATAATCTGTATTTTGTGGGGATGAATCCCATTATTATTGTTATTGATGTTTTTTTTCCTTCATTTTCGTTACTAATAAATCTTGCTTTGTTATGTAATGTTTATTATTATTTATTTTCACATGTCATCGAAGTTTACACAAAAATTGAATGAAATTTTCATGACTTTGACAAAAAAAGAAAAATATGTTAGTGAAGAAACGGCTTCGAAAATTCCAGAACCCAAACAGAAGAAAAGTGTTTGTATAAATGATTTTATATGGAAAGGCGTTCAAGTGCTCATCAATCAGAACACATCTAGATGTCGACGTCAATGACACGGTTTGCCGATTTGAAGCACCGCCAACCGTTCGTTAACAATGCGACGAAAATGTGCCCAATTTTAGCTTTGTATCTGTTCAGCCTCCTCGATTTAGTTAGACGTGTCATGTTTTTCTTTATCCAAAATTAAATTATAGTTCACTATAATTTTTCACCCGATCAATGCGAACAGAGACACCCAATTTTCATTATATAGAAGAGGAGGATTCTTTCAGATGTTAGTAGGCTTATGGATATTAATAACAGGTTGAGAGTTAAAATGTCTTCTCTGTTACCAGGTGCACCTTCTCTCTCTCTCTCTCTCTCTCTCTCTCTCTCTCTCTCTCTCTTTATATATATATATATATATATATATATATAGGAAGCATATATTCATTCAAACACGTTTCATTGAATAATATAGACATATCTATTTTTATAATAATCCTTCTTAGTCCTCTAATTCGTTTTCTTTTATGTTTCAATGAAATCCATGTTCATCTTAACAATACAGGAAAATACTTGTTGACAACACAATATACTACACCACGCATTCTATTTCAAATTAGATATTTACCAGATGTCTTCCTCAACTAGACCATTAATCAACTATTAACATCATTAATCAACTAAGTTTCACTATATGGCTTTTTTGCGATTTGCCTTTTTCCGTGGAAATTTCTTTATGTTCAGAGATTTTAAAGAAAATCTTCATTTGTTTCTATCAGCATGTTTATTCATTAACTCTTCAGTGCCGAATAGTGCTATATACACAGCTCAAAAAAATTAGAGGAACACTTATTAATCAGAGTATAGCAACCTATCAGTCAAACTTTTGGGATATTGATCTAATCGGTTTAGTAGCATAGTGGATTTTTAATCAGTTGCAGCTGCTTTGTTGTTAATGAAATCAACAACAGGTGCTTCAGAGGGGCAACAATGAGACACCCTCACAAAACAGGAATGATTGAGGCCACTGATACTTATTTTCCCTTCTCATCTGACTTTTTACTGACTGACTTTTACTGCTGCAGTTTTTCATTTGTCTTGGATCAACATCTCTGTTGATAACACGGTGCGGTACTTGGATGCTACAGAGGTTGCACAAGTAGTGCAACTTCTCCAGGGTGGCACATCAATACGTGCCGTTGCAAGAAGGTTTGCAGTGCCTCTCAGCACAGTCTCAAGTGTATGGAAGAGATTACAAGAGACAGGTAGTTATTCCAGGAGAGATGGACAGGGCCGTAGAAGAACCTTAAATCTACAGCAGGATGGGTATCTGCGCCTTTGTGCAAGGAGGAACAAGATGAGCACTACCAGAGCCCTACAAAATGAACACCAGCAGGCCACTGGCGTTAATGTTTCTGACTAAACAATCAGAAATAGGTTCCATGGGGGTGGCCTGGGAACCCGACGTTCTATAGGGGTCCTGTGCTCACTGCCCAGCACCGTAGAACTCGATTGACATTTGGCATAGATCACTAGAATTGGCAACTACGCCACTGGCGCCCTGTGCTCTTCACTGATGAGAGCAGGTTCAATCTGAGCACATGTGACAGACGTGAAAGGGTTTGGATATGCCGTGAAGAACGATATGCTGCCTGCAACATCATTCAACATGGCTGGTTTGGTGGTGGGTCAGTGATGGTCTGGGGAGGCATATCCCTGGATGGACGCAGACCTCTACAGGTTAGATAATAGCACACTGACTGCTATTAGGTATCGGGAGAAAATCCTTGGACCAATTGTCAGAACTTACGCAGGTGCAGTGGGACCTTGATTCCTCCTGGTTCACAACAATGCCCGACCTCAGGTGGCTAGAGTATGCAGGTAGTTCCTGGAGGATGAAGGAATTGATTCCATTGACTGGCCCCCACGTTCACCTGACCTAACCCCAATAGAACACCTCTGGGACATTATGTTTAGGTCCATCCGGTACCGCCAGATTGCCCCTCAGACTGTCCAGGAGCTCAGTAATGCCCTGGTTCAGATCTGGGAGGAAATCCCCAGGACACCATCCGTCGTCTCATTAGGAGAATACTCCGACGTTGTCAGGCATGCGTACAAGCACGTGGCGTGGGGGCCACACAAACTACTGAGAATCATTTTGAGGTTCTAAATGACATTTTGGCAAAATTGACCAGTCTGCTGCATCATTTTTTTCACTTTTATTTTTGAGGTGTCTTTGATTTCCCCACTCTATAGGGTGATCATTTTCATTTCTATCAAATTATGTGGCATCATTCTGTTACCATTACATTACCTCTTTATTATCAGGAAAGATATTCAAGATCAGTTTTCCCCTGTTTAGAACTGATGTGTTTTCGAAGTGTTTGTCTAATTTTTTGAGCAGTATATATATATATATATATATATATATATATAGAGAGAGAGAGAGAGAGAGACTTGATTTAGCTTCATTTAAACCGTTGGTCATTCGTGACCAAGAAGTCTAAAAAGCACCAGTGGCTTTCCTTATGGGGATAGGGCTTGCAGGTTCGAATCCTGCTGAATGACACATATTTTCGTAAAAAAAAGTTTATCGTAAATAATCAGGACGATGAAAATAAATATATAATAATGTTTGATTATAAAACACAATATCTACTTAAATACGAGTATCGATCAAAAATAATGTCCAAATCATTTCAAATTGTCGGTTGTTTAAAGACCATTTCATTAATCTTCGTTAATTTCCGATATATATATATATATATATATATATATATATATATATATATATATGACACGCATTATTTTTGCAAACATATACTTACATTCATAATAAACATCGTGCTTTTTTATTATACATGAAACACACCCTGAAACAGACATAATTCTTTCCTCTACATTTAAAATATTGATCCAATGCTTTATTACACGTGACGTGTTTCTGAACAATAAAATCAAACCTCAATCAACATACAGTCACTGTGTATTTTTAAAAGATTTTTTTATATATTTTTAATTTTATAAAATCATTATTCATCTTTAAAAAATCTCTGAAATAGCTTGTTGAAATGAAACATGTTAGGTTAAAGACACTTTTTTCCTACCTGTTCTTTACTTATTCTATTCATATTGTCGGATTTATATCTATACATATGCTCTCGCTAGTCGATAGAGCACTTTAGAGAGTAGTAGATTTAATGTTAACGGTGACGACTCATGGCTTTACACTACGTTCTTTGGTTACTGAATTGAACGCAGTTTGACTCAGCTATCAAATTGAATGCTCACAGTTACCGGGGTTTGTTTACATACTTTAAATAACCTGCTGTGAAAGCTGGCTGTCTCTGCTGTTACGTAGATAGCTCAGTGATAAGATATTCGTCTAATGACAAATTAGTCGGATTTCGATCCCGGCTTGAAGCTAAACAGATAATCCAACTGCACTGAAGAGATGTGATACAGCAAAACAGACTTGTCTGCAGATGATTTTATATATTTATATATATATATTAAAAACAGAAATAGGTGGAGAGAGATTTGTATAGAATATAAAGTGAGAGAAACCGTGAACGTTTTGTTTCAAGTGTAGATTCATTGTTGTTATTATTATTATTATTATTACTTGTTTTTTGTATGATATATTAAGTGTCCCTAACGGTATTTGTGTCACTACACGTGTTTTTAGTCTAAAGTTAACTCTCTTCAGACGAATAAACTCCTGGCTTCACATATCGAGATTCGTTTGCTTTTCTGATGGCCAAGGTATCGTGGTTATGTCAGTTCAGGATCGATTGTATTAAAGACCGTTCTTTATATCGTGCCAAGAATCTCGGGATATATATGAGGAGTTCCAGACTAAAGATAGCAGCATTATCCAATGCATGCACAAATGGTAGACTTACAAATACGCAAGATGGATTCTGACGTAAAAATATACTCTAGTTAGACAATTAAACTTCCTAATAGCCGAATTAGCGGTTGATTCAATATAGTCAATTCATTTCATGTCAGTTTATGTTAGTTTTCATTTTGCCAGACTGATCTCTGGAACAAGACAAAAAGTTTCTATATCTATTGCCATATCCCCGAACATTCGCTTGTAATATCGTTGGTAAACATAATAAACTAGGAATCATTACTCACTTCATAGTGATTCAGATTGCTCTTCTGTAGACAGAATGGTATAAGTTACAAATTTAGTTAACTTATATTTCATGGCAAAAGTCTAGAAACAATGGTTTATCATTTGACACGCCATCGTTTTCTCTCAACGAAGTCACACAAGTGTTATGCCCAGTTAAATGATATATTTAGGAAAGGAGTAGAAAATTCATATTTGGTTTCTATTCTTACCTGATTTCTAATAACGAGAAGATAATTGAAAATCAATGAAACAAGAATTTGAAAGTAAAAACGAGAAAAAAGAAAAGTAGAAGATAAGAGCGAGAAAATTTAAGGATGGAGTAAAAGAAATTTAAGAATAAAGAAGGATATTTTAATGATCGTTTAACCCTAAACAAGGCAGTGCTGACAGTGGTGCGAAGAAGGTTATATGAGAGAAGAACGAAAAGAAAAAGAAAAGGTACAGGAGGTGTCGGAGAAAGGATAAGAGAAACATCGGAATCAATAGGATAAAAGATGGGAGCTGACATTGCACTGAAACTCTTGAAGATTGTAACGATCAGGAAAGCAAGTATATGGAAGGGAATTCCTCGGGTGAGAAGTGCGAGAGAATAAACTAATGAAGTAGAAATGGTGGTTACGTATCATTGCTTTGAGAGTAAAGGTTGAGACCTAGTTGTCAATCTAGTAGCTCAAGCAAACCATCAGGGAGCCATATTGCTTGTCATAGAGATTGCGTGATGTGAAATGATGAACCATTTCAGCATTGATAATATCTTCGAACACCTTGCCAAAAAGCGGTAGCAGGTTGGTCAGTCAGTTAAGTGCCATGCGCGATACACGCTTTGGGCGATCATGTCTCGAAAGAGACATGACTGACTGGGCAGAAGATTATCCCGCAGTAGGTCGCCATTGCTTTCTGCGGTAGACTGGTTGCCGACCAAGGCTATAGAACCCAATCTGTCCTATTATTTAACCCATAACTGGAGGGAAGAGACGGATTAATACCTTTCCTAAGGGTATTTGCGCGTAAGTGAATGCAAGGAATTCAACTGGAATTCGAACTCGGTTCCCCGATTTCTTGTTCCGAGCCGATATCCACTGCGCCACAACAGGATGATAATTAGAGAGTTACCCAGAGCTTTTATAACCAGGAACTACAGAGGATAACTTCTAAGAAGCAGGAAAACAGGGAACAGCGAGGTTGTAGTTGTAGAGTTTGGAGAGGACAGAAGAATGTTCAGGGGTACATTTCTTTATCACGATGACAGAAATATTATCACCTCCGTTTGCCTTATGGGAGTCAAGCTTAGAAATTATGCTAGAGGCCAGAGACAGGGTTATATATACATCATTCAGTTAATCTTCAGCTCTAGGTCGGAAGTCGAGTGTGAGTACTCCAGACGAATGTAGTGTTAGAAAAGAATTTGTGAGCTAAGCACTCAACCTTGTCCATGTGAATGTGAGGAACTAAATTGATTGAATAGAGGAGGGATCTTGTGTTTGCAGTTATTTAGCCCATTTTTTACGCTGCTTTGTTCAATCAGCAAACAAGAACTTAGCATCATTTAGGACACGCTTGCATTCAATACGAACGGAGACAAAAAGCGCCTATTGTAGTCGGACGCGTCGTTCTGATAAAGCCAGAAGAAGTGATTCCCGTGGGCAATGACGGCCGAGCAAGCAGAAAAGAACCAAGATGACAAATGATGTTTAAGACAAAATTTCCTGGCTAGGATGAAAGCCTTGATGCTAGCTTTCATCCAGGAAGACATCTCAGAGGCACAATCTTCAACAGGGAGACTAAAAACTTTGTTCCTGGGGACATCACAAAGGAAGTCTCGGAATGAGTCCTAGTCTTCTCTTTGATAGCAGAAATATATTCTGCTGATAGAAGGTTCCTGGAAGAAGAGGGAGTGGAAAGTAATATTAACGGAAACTACAGCATGATCAAGTTTTGCTAAGAAGACAGAGCTACATGGCTTGGCAAGAGTCAGGGATAGAAGTAAAGCAAAATCTAGAAGGAAAGCGGGTTACTTGGGAAACGCCTGGGAGCAAATCCTTCAACTTCTCAAGAGACTGAGTGATTAAGAATTTCAGGGTATGGACACCAGTAAGGTCAGTGACAGAATTTTTTAGACACTTGGCATTGACATGTTAGTGAATAGAGATAGCGAGAAAAGATAGTCATGTCTATATTATCGGAAATACTATTTAACAGTCAGAAGAGAAAGAGAAGTAATAGAGAAAGAAGAGATAGCGTACTAATTTAGTAGAGAGAGATTTATGAAAATAGTTTGGAGATTTAAGAGAAAGTTCCCTGTCCAGTGTGATATGTTCGCGGATATAAACTCCCAGGCGAAGCATGCTTCTTGGAATTGTTCCCAGTTATGTGCGCACATCATATTGACAGGTTTTACAGGTTAAGAGGTTCACACTCCACCCATGTCTATTGAACAGGTTAAGAGGCGCATCCCTTGTTCCCTGTTTAGGATATGGTTTCCGGCTTTCTCTTTTCCAATCTTCTCACTTTCTGTTTTTTTTTTTCAATTGGAGTAAATAGATCTATCTAATGCCCGGTTCACACTCCACCCCCGTCTGTTGAACAGGTTAAGAGGCTCATCCCTTGTTCCCTGTTTAGGATGTGGTTTCCGGCTTTCTCTTTTCCAATCTTCTCACTTTCTTTTTTTTTTTCAATTGGAGTAAATAGATCTATCTAATGCCCGGTTCACACTCCACCCCCGTCTGTTGAACAGGTTAAGAGGCTCATCCCTTGTTCCCTGTTTAGGATGTGGTTTCCGGCTTTCTCTTTTCCAATCTTCTCACTTTCTTTTTTTTTTTTCAATTGGAGTAAATAGATCTATCTAATGCCCGGTTCACACTCCACCCCCGTCTGTTGAACAGGTTAAGAGGCTCATCCCTTGTTCCCTGTTTAGGATGTGGTTTCCGGCTTTCTCTTTTCCAATCTTCTCACTTTCTTTTTTTTTTTCAATTGGAGTAAATAGATCTATCTAATGCCCGGTTCACACTCCACCCACGTCTGTTGAACAGGTTAAGAGGCACATCCCTTGTTCTCTATTTAGGATGTGGTTTCCGGCTTTCTCTTTTCCAATCTTTTCACTTTCTTTTTTTTTTTCAATTGGAGTAAATAGATCTATCTATTGCCCGGTTCACATTCCACCCACGTCTGTTGAACAGGTTAAGAGGCTCATCCCTTGTTCTCTATTTAGGATGTGGTTTCCGGCTTTCTCTTTTCCAATCTTTTCACTATTACGTAGCCCCCTGCACATCAGTGGCATTACTGCCTTGTTCGGGGTGATACAATTAAAAAATAAATATACAATTTTTCAATTTTTCAGTAAGGTCCTAATAATGATATTTGTTGTTTGATTTCTTTATTTGTTTTTTTTATGGCCTACCTTTCGTAGGTCATTTTGAGCTAGAAAATATTTTAGATTGTAAGAATTGCAAATCGGAGATTGAACTTGCTATACTGTATCGTCGACAAAATCAAAAACAAACAATGCGCATGCTTGAAATTATAAAATATATAAAATATATGCATATGTCCTACAGACACAAACACACACACATAGATAGATAGATAGATAGATAGATAGATAGATAGATAGATAGATAGATAGATAAAAATTACATGAGGAGAGAGAGAGAGAGAAAAAGAATATACACACATTTTTTACTTATTTGTTTAATCATTATTTTTAATGTATCCTAGTATTTGAGTAGATATTCTGTTTTTTTTTCTTTTAATTAAACAGGACATTTATTTATATCTACCGGCCTAAATAATCGAGAAAGTTTGTTAGCACACATATTTTTCTAACAAAATGTCTCGAGTATTTAAACCGGTAGATACAAATAAATTTACTGTTCAATTATAAAAACAAAATATCAATTTGAATACGAGTATCCATTAAAAATAATGTTTTAACAAATAAATTAAAAATATATCGAAGTTAATCCATTTCGTAAAACTTTCGTAAATAAATTGTCTGTTATGATACGAAACCAAAGCAGATATGTTTATTACGAAAGATAGGGAAAATGTGTGTCCAAATGAGTTATTTCGAGCGTGGTCTAAATGTATGTCTTTCGTGGTCGAGCTGTCTTAGATACGTAAGATTCATTGACGGTTCCTTTGGGGTTAGTAGGTTCGAATCCTGCCGAAGAACGCATATTTTCCTAACAAGATTTCCCAGGTAATGATATAAGAAAGAAAGAAAGAAAGAAAGAAAGAAAGAAAGAAAGAAAGAAATGACGTGATATGAGAAAGGTTTATCTGAATGTAATAAGAAAGAAAGAAAGAAAGAAAGAAAACGTCACATAATAATGTGCAATCAGAATGTTATAAGAAAGAAAGAAAGGAAAAAAGAAAGAAAGTGTGATATAAAAAGTTGTTATAAGAACGCATGATATGAGTAAGTTTTAATGGTATAAGAAAGAAAGAAAGAAAGAAAGAAGAACGTGATATGAGAAAGGTTTATCTGAATGTAATAAGAAAGAAAGAAAGAAAGAAAGAAAGCGTCATATAATGTGCAATCAGAATGTAATAAGAAAGAAAGAAAGAAAGAAAGAAAGCGTCATATAATGTGCAATCAGAATGTTATAAGAAAGAAAGAAAGAAAGAAAGAAAGAAAGAACGTGATATGAGAAAGGTTTATCTGAATGTAATAAGAAAGAAAGAAAGAAAGAAAGAAAGCGTCATATAATGTGCAATCAGAATGTTATAAGAAAGAAAGAAAGAAAGAAAGAAAGAAAGAAAGAAAGAAAGCGTCATATAATGTGCAATCAGAATGTTATAAGAAAGAAAGAAAGAAAGAAAGAAAGAAAGAAAGCGTCATATAATGTGCAATCAGAATGTTATAAGAAAGAAAGAAAGAAAGAAAGAAAGAAAGAAAGAAAGAAAGCGTCATATAATGTGCAATCAGAATGTTATAAGAAAGAAAGAAAGAAAGAAAGAAAGAAACTAAGTAAGCAAAATACGTTCAGCAAATATATGACTATGTGTGTCGGCTCCGTTATGCTCTGGGCGTGAACCAAACTTTTCAATATACCTTTTAACTTGACATCAGTCTGTATCCCTTTTGGTGTTTCTCTCTATTTTTGTTTGTTTATTCTGACATTAATAGAATGTCTTTCACTCTCATGTCATTCACTAACACGTCTTTCACTCTCATGTGTCATCATCATTTAAGAGTAAATGTTTTGGATTTGTTTAGCAAAAAACATTTGCTTATCTTTATATTCCGCTGCACACGAAGCTTAACCAATGGATATCTATTTCAATTCCTCCTTTCTTTCTTTCCATTTGAGTGTCTCTTAAAATTATTCGCTCTGAATAATCAATGTTCTAGTTTACCTAAGGATATTAACAGTTTTCCTTAAAGAGGTCCAAATAACTTTCGCGCATATGTACGTGCACATATATATTTCTTTGAACTGGGTTGTATATAATATTTAGGTGTTATCGACTAAAAGTTGTCTTTGAATTTTGTTTACTTTGATTCTGCTACAACAGCTTCGACAATTTTGAGTCTTTCTTTGCGTTGAGTCCTATTTGATATATTGGTGTTATCTACTAAAAGTTGTCTTTGAATTTTGGTTGATATGATTCTGCTACAACGGCATCGACAATTTTGAGTCTTTCTTTGTGTTGGGTAGTCACCCATTTTCACACACTCTATGGACTCTTCCATGGTATACAAATAATCCTTCCTACACAGAACGGGTTGTTGTTGTTGTTAGAGTTGCTGAGACTCTTCAACTATAACACTGTCAGCCCTCTGCCTTCGGGTAGAGGGCGCTCTCTGCTTCCGAGCAGAGAGCAATAACCCAGTCGTGGTTCCGCCGAGGGGTAGAAGCACGACTGGGCAAAAATAGACAGACATTTTTTGGCTGGGCCATATAGCCCGGAAATCCCAGTCAAAACTGACCATGTGTCATATGTTGCCCTTACTGGGAGGGACAACTAAATATAGTTGTTGCTGTTAGAGTTGGTGTTTGTCAGAGCAGTTGAACTGCCGCTCGTTGGTCAGCAAGAATATAGACTATCACCCGGACTTACTTCTTGTATATATTTATCTTCTACTAACAAGTATTCCTGAATCTACTAACCGTGAACAGGTTGTGTATCTTTTATTCAATATACTTAATTTTTTCTCCTCATATCTGTTTTTGTTATTATTATAGTGTGTGGTTTTCTAAACAAGAATCCACGACAATTTGCGTTGAGTACTAGTTGTTATATTGGTGTTATCTACTAAAAGTTGTCTTTCTATGTTGGTTGCTGCCCTAGTACTACAATGGCTTCCTCAATATTGAGTATTCCACAGTATTAATTTCGATCTGCTATTTAGATGTGAACTACTAAAATTTGACTTTCATTATTGGCTGTTTCCTTTGTACTGCAACGGCTTTCAAATTTTTTATTCCTACTTTATATTGAGTCTTATATAATATCTTGATTTTATTTTTTTGATTTTATTAAAATATGACTTTAAATATTGGCTGCTTTTCTTTTGCTACAATGGCTTCTCTAATTTTGAGTCTTTTCTTCCATTGGTAAGGAGACTACCTATTGGGATGAGCTCATGGAAGTTCAGACCCTTAGATAGGAGAACGTTCCCATCCTTTTTTTCTTTCTTCGCTTCCGTTTTTCGAGGATCGGCGTGTTTTCCTTCCTAACCACCAGGGCGTCCACACACGCGAAAACTGGTCAGCATGTGCACAGCCTAGCAAAGAGAAAAAAAGTAATTTCTGTTCACTTATCCACGGTCGGTCAAAGGCCTTAAAGTTGGTATGTTATTTCTTTGTCCCCGTTCTGTAAACACCTCGTTCTGCATGAACAATTATATATTTTGGGACGTATGTAAATCTTTTTAATATGTTTATGTAATTTGTTTGCCTTATTAAATGTTTAGTTTGTTACAGTCGCGTATCTCGTCTTTCTATATTCGCATTCGGTGTTAGTGTATCAATGGCTACGCTAATTCTGATACTAGTATCAGTGCTACTGGAAGGTTAAAACGTATTATTCTTCCTAACACGAAAAAGCCGGTAAAATATGGCTGGCTGATACACCCATATTAATACATCAAAATCTATATCATTTATATAACACGTATATTATTTTATATTATATAATATTTGGTTTCTACGAATATTAACTTTTCCGTATATGTATATGTGTGTTTATTCACTGTTATATGTGAACGATGCTATATTTTGTGGGTAGGTGACCGATTGACTGGGACGTTTGCGTTCTGCACATAAGTCTTTTGTTTGAATCTCATGATAATCGATTTGGCAAGAATTGACGTCTGTATAATATCTACCCGGGAGAAGGGATCCCAGCGTTCGGTACTCTTGGGAAATGGCTAAAAACCATACGTCATGGGTACATGAAACTGTTCGGAAGCCATCGATAGTTGTGCTAACATGAATTTCGAGTCATTCTGACCAAGGATATGATCGTCCAGTTTGATCACGTCAGATTATGCCTTCTCCCTTATAAATAGTCTCTTATTTGTGCAGTTTATTTAAATATAAAACACAGGATGACTCTTCAACACAAAAAAATAATTTCAATATTTTTCTCTTCAGGAAAATGATATACATGGAAAGGGGTGGAATTAAACATACGTTATGCATTTCTGTCTGTATTTCTGTCATGAAGAATTTTAATTAGTTACATTATTTACATTAACCTCATCTTTATTGTTATTATTACAAAGTTTCAACCGTCGTTTCCTCCGACCTTCTTCAGATACTGTCGATTTGAGTAATCTTCCTAAAAATTTTGCTGAAACTTTTATTTCATCCATAGGAGTAGTTTGCTCACGTCATGCTCTTAATATTGCCTATTGCTTAGCATTAAGTGTACCCTTTAGAATAACAGTTACAATTCAAAAATAATATTCACTTCCACAGACTGAATGACTCGATGAGGAGACTCGGAAAACTAGCTCAAGGAGTTTACGGCACTTAAGAGCTGTTTTTCTACTCATGACAAAGTTTACAGCATTTGAGATTTTTGGCCCAAACTCCTCGGGTGGTTTACGGATCTTGAGAGCTAAGACCTCGTACTTCTCGAGAAGTCTACGACACTTAAAAGCTGCGACACATTCCCTTCAAGAAGTCTACCACACTTGATAACTGTGATTCCATACTCTTCATGGAGTTCACGGCACTTAAGAGCTATGACCCAATATTCCTCAGGGAGTTTAAGGTACTTGTAAACTGTACCCACATACTCTTCAAGAACTCTAAAGCACTAGAGAACCAAAGCCCCACGAGCCATGACAACTCGGTTCCGTACTTTTATGAAACGTGAGTGCGTTTGTGTATTTAAAATGATTACGATTTCTTTTTGTAACAGAAAAGTGTTATCGCTTCAGATTTTCATAAGTAAAATCTTGTCCGTCTATTTATTAATATTGCTTTCAGACAAAATTTTAAGATAATCTTATTAGCTATGAATGTAAAAAGAAGAGCAAATATTCATGTGCATTCTAACTAGATCTCTTATTTATTCGTCTATAATACGCAACACTAATTTCTTTTAATACGAAATTACGGATAAAAAAGAATGTGTGTACAATGCACACTAATTTTGTAGAAAGTATATTTTAACTTCACTTGAACTTTTATCCGTGACGTATTGACGTAATATACCTTCTACAAAAGATATAAAATTAGTGTACATTATATTCTGAAATAAAATTTACGCTATGTTAACAACAAAAGAAATATTATAAACCATTGACACTACAGAGCCTAGTGGCTATTTTTCTGTAACAACAAAAAACAAATGCAGGCATTACTTCTCCATCCGCGTGTCAGAGAAAAAAAATCGAAAAATTGCTATCATTTATCAGTCATCTGTAGTCAGCGAATACACGACTCTATTCATAGTTTCCTTCTTAAACTGACAATATAAAGGGATATATCATGACGTTTATCTTTGACACGGACCGTAGTAAAACATATGGCTAATATCACATTTTCTACGCATAGCAGAGGGCCGAATGTATGGGAGACCCACTAAGGATAAGACTCGCTATTCAGTTTTAATTGATCAAGCAAGACAAACTTGCTAACCATTACACTACGTCGAAGCACCCAAAAATGATTTTTAGACGTAGCTTTTGTGTAACACAAGGTCGAATGTGTAGAACAGCAAGTAAGGATCAGACTCACTGCTCAGTCATAATTGATCTAGAAAGAAAAGCTTGTTACCCATTACACCACGTCGAAGTGACCCTATAGGATATAACCATATAAATATATGTGAATAAATTTATTTTATAAAGATTTAGTGTTTGTTTAGTGATTTAATACATTAGCTAAAGTCTGTAAAGTTGTATGTCTTGTCTCTTAAGAGCAGGCATCACACGCATGGAGGTAACAGTTTCCTCTTGCTGTACTTAAGGTAACGGCATCACGGTGTTCATTCAAATTTTTCAAGGCCTCTTTCCTCCTTATGCGCGCTAAAAATTTTAACTGTCTCTTTCTGATGTCATATATAAGTGGCTTTTTTGTTTCCATTTTCTATAAAACTTCTTTGTTTCTCTAATGCATAGTCCATGTTATTCTCAGCCTCCTTGCATGCAACCATCTCTCTGTTACCTCAAGTCTTTTCTTCATCTGGAATGAAATAGCCCCGCACTCACTGACATATAAGAGGATTGATAATACATCACAGTCCAGTACTCCTTTCTTTTATTCTAATGAAATTTTCCGGTTTTTAATACTTTCCTCTGCTATTGAAAGGGCATCTTTTATTATCTGTGTCGCATTTCCTGTTCTCTGCTAAAACACTTCCTAGACATTTAAATTTATGCATTTGCTTGAATCTGGTATTCCCAATTTGTAATTTTGGAATATTTATTCATATCTATCAATACACCCTGAACAAAGCGAAAATCCCTCTAAGATACAATGGGGCTACTGGAAGTGAAAAAGAATGAATAAACTTTAAAATAGACCAAAACCATAGTCGGAGACGCTAGAAGTATAGAGTTTAAATAGAAATTAAAAGCAACAGGAAACCCAATTCTAAACAGGAAGCAAAGGATAAAGATCAGTTCAAAAGACCAGGGAGGTGTGTGTTCTGGACGATAGAATTCTATCTTCTTACAAATGATTCTCAGTCTCTTCTCGCTTTCTTTACTATTTGCATATCTAATTCTGTTAAGATTATAGCCGCCAATAATAAATAGTGGTAAGACTTCTAATAAATTATAAAATATCCTATAAGATATTGGGTCTGTGGAAATCAATAATTCATTATTTTCATACATTAGTATTAGCTTAATTTACCTGTATTATGAATATACGCTATTGAATTAACTACATCGACAAGCAAAGAGATTACGCTGAAAAGTAAATATTTGCCGTGTAAAGTAAATGTTTTATTCATCATTCGCCTACAACTATAGAGATGATGTATTTATGCAACGTAAACAGTGTTACGAATATATGTGTGATCAAAGTAAGAGAGGATATAACCATATAAATATATCTAATATTATGTGTCAATATATTTGTACAAAATAGTGTACAGATATGCCTTTATATGTGTACGAATATATAATATAAATAGACTAAAAGACAAGCTCTAAAAATTTCACTGATCTAAATCTCAAAGGATTATCTGCATTTAATCTTTTAGGAAGATTTGTAAAAGTTTTATTTACTGTATTTTTCATTGATGATACATAAATACACACACACACACACACACAGATATATATATATATATATATATATATATATATATGCACTAGACATTCACTAAAACAAGAGAAAGAAATTTTCAGTTAAAGAAAGATACTGAAGTAGGAGTCGAGAGCCGTAAGGGATTACAGGAGAAATATGCATAAAGAACGTGTGGCATGGCAGGCGTCGAGATGTCGAAATATGCAA
Source organism: Ascarosepion bandense (assembly GCA_037127315.1). NCBI lineage: Eukaryota > Metazoa > Mollusca > Cephalopoda > Sepiida > Sepiidae > Ascarosepion > Ascarosepion bandense. The sequence continues at coordinate 3,364,121 of JBBBDQ010000224.1, read as the reverse complement.
TCTGAAATAAAGAAGCCAAAAGAAGAAAAAGAAAATTGTCGTATTTTGCTCTTGTTGCATTACCGATATTGGGCAGCTTTATTCGCCTTTCCTTTTTTATACTCTACTTTCACTTTCATCTTTTTGTTTTGAATTATTTTCTACTTTCATTTTGAGTTTCAACTGTTATTTTAATGGTTCAGCAGCGTCAACAGGATATCGTAGGAAATATGAACAAAAGCCTTTCTCAAGTAAAAGTTGACTTGTCCTTTTTTGACAAATTATCATCATCAGATCAAATGTATTCACTCTTGGTAAAAACAAAAATGAACAACTTTGCAACTATAAAAGAGACGTAAAAATGATGGCGATAAACAAACAACAATTAATCGCTTCGACTATTAAAATAAAAAGATACTGTAAGAATGTATAATTCCTGTTGTTATTTGTACTGAAATTGTGAAATAAATACAATTATTTAGTTGAAAGTTACTAAATTTTTTTGTAAGATTTTAAGTATTTCAAATGTATCTGCCTTGTTATACACATGTATCAATAATTTATAAGATTATATCAATTCCTAACTAGGTATTTATACATATGATACAACCATTTACTTTTGTCGTAGCAAAAATTCCGACAGGCCAAAGTAAACCTGGCAACTGCTCTTGAAACGGATCATCAATCAGTGGTTAACTGGGGCAAGTAATGACTTGTAAATTTTAATGCCACCAAAACAAATCTGCTTTCGTTTAATCATCACTACGACTTTTTCTTAAATGTAACGTCAGTTGCCATCTTCTGTCTTCTTGAACCCTGTTCTTTTTTGTCCTCTCCTCACTCTTCCTCGCTAAAGAATTCTCATTCTCTTTCACTTCATTTAAACTCTGCGTTCAAATGGCATTATCGCCTTGTTTGGGTTAAAACATTTAAAAAGTCTCATAGCCGATACAGTCATCAGTAAATAAGGGTTTTTCTTAAAACAGGTTTTACTATTTAAAATACAATAACCTTTCACTTAGTAAGCATTGATACTTTGTTATCATCCATAGGTTCCCAACCATTTTGCTGCGATTACTCCAAAATACAATTTCACTATTATCCATTACTTCAATAAATACCCGTAATATAGGAAAAACAGTAATTATATTTGCATACATCAAATACAGACAAAATTAATGGAAATTATTCAATACAATAGCACCAATCTATAATAATCAGAGTTATAGTAGCCGTAACCCAGCCGTGATTCTTAACGTGAGTATTGAGCTTGTATTGCCTGTGCCAGTGCCAGTTTATTTATTCTTGGCTTTGTGACTGAAAGGGCTATTCAGGCGTCGTTTGCCAGGTTGAGTCTGCTACGTTTCTTGGTTTTTATTCCAAGGACACAGTGTGAAACATGGGCTCATTATCCCACTGGGGTAATTTACCCCGGGGTTGGGAACCATGCTACAGTTAACCTTTCGGTAAGCATGCATATATAGCTGGGAAAGTAGTAGGTTCGTTGTATCACTTTAGTAAATATCTGACTCTCTCTACTATACTTTATTTTTACAAGAGGTAGAACAAAAACAAAAATTAAGCACTGCTACCACATCTAGACTAGAGCTGCCAAGTCCTGTCTTGATAGAATTCAAAAGCCTCTATGCGGTATTTGGGGTGATGTTTTATATTCCACCGTACAATGTTTTTTTTTTCCCACAGAATAAGGCCTTTGTGACCTTCGCTTCTCAAATCGACATTCCTAAGGCTTCTTTTAGGACGAACTACATTAATTAACCCCTCAATCATGGTCTTTACAACAAGAACCCACCATACCACAAGTACAAATGTTAGTCATTCTCATTCCCTCTTTATTCAATTAATAAGAAGTAAGTTCCAGTTGGCAGATTCTTCCTAAAAATTTAACTCTATAGAATAGACTCACAGCAAGATGTTTTCCCAATCACTGCGATCATGACCTCTTTAATCTTGAGTTAGCCGTTATCTTTCCTACATAACACCATGAAGTTCACTTATTTCCTATTCTCATGCTAATATAACGCACAGTTACCCCTATCTTTGGTGGCTCTTGAACCTTGAATTTGGTGACAATTACTATTACAAATTATCTGTTTATTAATTTTACAGATAGATAGATAGATAGATAGATAGATAGATAGATAGATAGATAGATAGATAGATCCAGGCCTTCCCTAAGGTCTATCACACTTGATGATTAATTGGCCTTACACTTCAATACCTAGTCCATGATTTGTTGTCAGGATTTTAAAGTTAGAGTTTTCTTCCTTGACTGTACGATTTAACAAGTTCTTAAATTTTCCTTGCTATTTTACACAATCCAATCCTCGAGGCAAAAATATGAATTCATGCTTTTACCAAGGCCAGTAATGCTACGTTATGACGATAGCCTTGGCCAGCATAAAACAATGCCTAAAATGTGGACAAAATCTCAATATCTTTACTCATTGTTTAACCTCTTAACAAAAGACACAGTAAAACTGTGGAGATAATGAAGTGAAATATTAATAATAGTAATAAATCAGACATCGTGCTCATGGCTTCGGGTTTTAATTTATCCGAGGTGTTAACCTATACATGCCTTTTCTTGCAGAATTAAAATAAGCTACAGTAAATATCCTGTTCAGTACCACATATTGTTAGTTTGCTGCCTGACCATAACCAGCTGGATATGTTCCCTAGGGGCTGATAAACTGTGAATTCCTGTTCGTGAGCTGGAGTAGTATTGGAAAACATCATATCCAGATATGCAAAAGGAGGTTTCTCTCAGCTAAATTGTCATGGTAAAGATATCTAAGTAGTTGGGAACACCTTCACCTGGAGACCATCAGCGTGGACTGAGTTACCCATTCTGAAGTTATTTCTAATTAACCCCACCTATAAGATTATGCGCTTTTTTATCAAAATCACACCATTTTGTGCATGTTTGGCTGTGAGACATGTGCTTGATCTACCCTTATCAATGTCACTTTCTCATGATGGTTTTCTCTCAATAATAATAATAACAAAACTCTACACCATTGTTTTTGTCATTGTTAACCTTTCAGTAATTGTGCTCTCCGACTTGTTCAGGTGTCTGTCGGTCTGGGTAAACTTCAATTAACTTGGAACTGAACTCTTCATTTATTTTATGATAGTTCCGTTCTTTATGTCTAGGGATATATTGTGTTGTTTTTGTTTTTTACTAGTGCTCGTTTTATATATATATATATATATATATATATATATATATTCGAGTGAATACAGAACGAAGAAAGAATTTTTACAATGTCCAAAACATTAATTTAAAACAATGCTCGATATATAATATATAGAGCTGTGAATATTTATTATAAATTATATTTTAAAACATGTACATAATTTTTTATATACCCACTACAAATAGTACATTTGTTTCGACAACGAAACTTCAACAGATAAATGATGATGGTGTTGATAATGATGCATAGCCAAGTTTTTATGGAAAACCTAAACATTTTTAAGCATCTGAGTGCCTCAATTTTGGTTAATGGTCATCGAGCTATTCTTGCCGACCATTGTTACTGAATCGAGGCACATCGACATGGTATAATCGCTAACAAGTTTCTCTTAAATCAATTACGACTGAATAGGGACTGCAATGTTTATAGTTATATTATATTATTGTAATATATTTATAATATTTTAGATTGTAACATTGTATGTATAGTGTGTATGAATGTGTAGGTATGTACGTGTATATGTGCATACATGTGTGTATGTGTGTAGGTGTGTATATATATATGTATATATATATATATGTATATATGTATATGTTTATATGTGTGTGCAAGTGTTGTCAAAATTCTAACGGTGAATCTACGAGACTTGTTTCCTTATTACTAACCCCCACCAACATCCCACACACAACTGACCAAAAAGAGGCTTTCCATTCCTATCCACACCGCCTGATGAGGCATTGAGGTTTCAATGTCGAAACAAATGTACTATTTGTAGTGGATATATAAAAAAATTATGTACATGTTCTAAAATATAAATTAATATATATATATATATATATATATATATATATATATATATATATATAACGTAGAATACTTGGTATATCAGTCAGGTAAACAAACTAAAAGAAGTCAATGTTAAGTTTATTTATTTAATTTAACAGAGTAATATAATTTAGAAAAAATTTTAGATATTCTACAATTTCATGGGTAATACGTATTTCGCAGGCAAACCTTGCTGCTCGTCAGACCCAAATGATACAACAGTTAATATTCAAAATAATCCAAATAATAATTACACACAGATGCTCACGTGCCCATATCGAGAATAGAGATTTGTAATGGTAATCTACAAAAACAATTACTCGCTCATTCAAAACAACCCCAAATAGAGAAAGAAAAAGAAAAATATAGAAAATTGATAAACGGAAATAGAAATAAAAAGAAAAGAAAGGGAAGGAGAACGAACAGTATAAAGAGAAAGGAAGTTAAAGTTAACATCTTAGATCGACACCAGCGTCTATTGCAATTCATCTGCTTTCTTAGAAAAACATGACATGGAAATTTAACATTAAAATTTAGTTTTAACTATCATGGGATATACTTACGGTAAAAATAAATTGTAAATCATACTTTTAATACAAATTAAAATATAATCACTAGTAGTATTATATTATAAATATAGTTAAAATAATTAAAACTTGTATATTAAATGATAAATAAAATATTAAAAGTCAGTCTTAAAAAATATCTTAAATAATAGTAATAATAACAAATATATATATCAAACATTTTAACACTAATAAAATTAATAATATTATTAAAAAAGAAAAAGGATCTTAAATAATAGTAATAAAATAATAATAATAATAATAATAATAATAATAATAATAAATATATATATAAATTTTAACGCTAATAATAAAGTAATAATAATATTATTAGAAAAAACGATCCTAAATAATAGTTATAAGATAACATTATGAAAATAATAATAAAAACAATAAAATATATATATATAAAAAATAGTAACACTGATAACAATAATAATATTATTATTATTAAAAAAAACAGATCTTAAATAATAATCATAAACATAATAATAAAAAAACTAAAAAATATATATAGATAAAATTTTAACACTAATAATATTATTTTTTAAAAAGATAAAAAACTATGCATACATACACATACATGCCCATATATATATATATATATATATATATATATATATAGGAAAGAATATTAATAAAAAGTTTCGAATTTAAAAATGTACTTTTTTGGGCAGTATTTGTTTATTTTTTTATTGTATTTTATATTTCATATAAAATAAAAATAAAAAATAAAAATATATATATATATATATATATATATATATATATGCAAATAAATACATACATACACACATATATTCATATACACGCATACATAAAAGATTCATCTAAAAACAAATATATACATATCCCATATGTATTTTTTCATTAATATATATGCATAGATATATATACACACACATACTTACATACACATACACACACATATAAACATAGACAACACGTGCACACACATATAAACATATACATATATACATATATATATATATACATATATATATACACACCTACACACATACACACATGTATGCACATATACACGTACATACCTACACATTCATACACACTATACATACAATGTTACAATCTAAAATATTATAAATACATTACAATAATATAATATAACTATAAACATTGCAGTCCCTATTCAGTCGTAATTGATTTAAGAGAAACTTGTTAGCCATTATACCATGTCGATGTGCCTCGATTCAGTAACAATGGTCGGCAAGAATAGCTCGATGACCATTAACCAAAATTGAGGCACTCAGATGCTTAAAAATGTTTAGGTTTTCCATAAAAACTTGGCTATGCATCATTATCAACACCATCATCATTTATCTAGTAAGTGTTTTAATAGAGGATAACGTGACACTGTCATCCGAATTTGCATTGGAATTGCAATAGACACCTAACTAAAACAATGTATTAAGAAACATGAAAACATCTTTTAAAGCGAAAAAAGAGAGCCTTGAAATTGCTATGTAATGTCAATTTTTCTATGTGGCAGTGAATGCTGGAAGATCTCACGTTGGATATCACGTTGGATATCACGTTGGATATCACGTTGGATATCACGTTGGAACACCGACTCCCGTACGATCTCTGAATTTAAGCAACGTCGCGCAACCTAGATTGAATACTGCTTGAAAATATCAGGTGCTGTCAGCTCGAATGTGCAGATGTTGTAATGGATATTGGCACGGAATTGTTAATTAGAGAACTGAGTTCTAATTCTAGTTTGGTTCGTTAAATTCACTTACGCACAAAATACCCTTTGCAACGGTATAAATCCGCCTCTCCTCCTCTATCTATGGGTTAACTAGTAAACATTATATAACTAAACCATTATTATCTTAAAAAGTTTCTTACAGTCTAAAAATATTTCCTGGCCTTAAATAACCTGCAAAGGTTTGACACGCCATGAACAACAACGAACCAATCACAATGAAAAGATTGAGATGTGATTTATAGAACAATGCCGAAAATAACAATGGAGAAAGCTTGCGGGTAACAAGATAATTTTAAGGAAAATCGAAACAAAGCGGAGTCTTATAATTAGACTCGTTGTGGCGCAGTGGATATCGGCTCGGAACGAGAAATCGGGGAACCGGGTTCGAATTCCAGTTGAATTCCTTGCATTCACTTACGCGCAAATACCCTTGGGAAAGGTATTAATCCGACTCTTCCCTCCAGTTATGGGTTAAATAATAGGACGGATTGGGTTCTATAGCCTTGGTCGGCAACCAGTCTACCGCAGAAAGCAATGGCAACCTACTGCGGGATAATCTTCTGCCCAGTCAGTCATGCCTCTTTCGAGACATGATCGCCCAAAGCGTGTATCGCGCATGGCACTAAACTGACTGAAGGGCCTGTTGAAATTTCTGTGGCATATTATGTGAAAGAAGAGTTTGGAGAAATTCAAAGTAACAGGATGTACTGAAATCATGAGGGGGTCAAAGGAAACCTGCCGAACGAGCTTGTGTAAGTAAATGGCAGAACAGAGAGGGAAGGGATAGTAATGAACAAAAATTGTTGAGAACTCCAAAAGATAGAAAGTTGTGGAGAACTGTGATAATAACATCCTGAAGGGTCACGACACATAGAAGATCTCTTCAAGTCAGGGACGATCATGTCTAACTACCTGTTCACACCAATTAATAACATACAACTAATGTTATCACCGGATATTATAGGATGTGCGTTGTGGTGCAGTGGATGTTGGCTTGAAACGAAAAATCTGAGAGCTGAGTTCAAATTCTAGTTGAATTTGTTGCATTCACATACGCGCAAATATCTTTGGGAAAGGTATGAATTCGTCGCTTCTCCCTCCAACTATAGATTAAATAGCAGGACAGATTGGGTTCTATCGCCTTGTTTGGCAACGAATTTAATGCAGAAAGTAATAGCAACCTACTGAGGAAAATTTGCACAGTCAATCATGTCTCTTTCGAGATATGATCACCCAAGCGTATATCACATATGGCACTTAAATGATTGAATGCTATAATCAAACAGAAAAAAATTGAAGTTTACCACATCACTAAATAAATCCCGGGCCTAACTAATAAAACAACTTTTAGGCAAAATTCGAATTTATTCATCAACATAGTCTCCTTCTAGAATGATACACTGATTCCAACACTTCTCTAACAATTTGATGTCTTTCTTGTAGAACGATTTGTCTTTGACCTCAAAATACGCTTCAGTTTCTGATATTATTTCTTCATTGAAGCCAAGTTTATTTCCCTGGAACTTTCTTTTGAGGTTAGCAAACAGCCAGTAGTCGCTGTTTGCCAGACATGGAGAATAGGGTGGACGTGGAAGCAATTCAAAGTGTAATTTATGTAGTTTTGCCATCGTTGCGATCGACTTGTGACACAGTGCATTGTCTTGGTGAACGATCACTTTTTTCTTCTTCATTTGTGGCCGTTTTTGACAATTTCTTCCTTCAAACGGAATAATAATGCTATATAATATTCACTATTGATGATTCTTCCTTTCTCAAGGTAATCAATGAACAAAATACCTTGCACATCCCAAAATAAGGAGGCCAAAACTTTGCCTGCTGATGTTTGAATATTTCGTCGCTTTGGACAGATTTAACCCGCTGCTGTCTAGTTAGCTGACTGTCGATCTGACTCCGGAGTGAAGTGGTGGGTTCATGTATCGTCCAATGTGACATATTTACGCAAAAACTTGTTGCTTTGAAAAAGTTCGATGCATTGTCGTTTTTGATCGACTGTGAGCAAAAGCGACACCCATGTTCAACTCCTCTGCTATCTCACGCAACTTGAATGTACAATCGACCAAAACGAGTTTGTGCATTTTTGTGGTGTTTTTCGGCACAACTGCCGATTTGGGGCGACCTGAGCGTTCAGCATCATTTGTATCTGTACAGTCGCATGTAAAGTCAGCATACCACCTCCTAACCGTTGTTTCCGACGGAGTCCCAATAACGCTTATCAAGCCATTCCTTTACTTGAACAATATTTTTCTCATCAGAAAGCAAACTTTAAACCGACAAACAACTCTTATTTACGGAAACATGGTTGGTAGGAATTAATGTATGCATTAATTTGATATGACTTACTGTATACATTAAGTCCTACCAACCATTCCTCTGTTGGTAGGACTTAATTTGGTATGACCTAATGTATATATCAAGTCCTATAAACCTGAATGGTCAAAAATATGATTTTTTGACCAATCAGGGCTCGACATAAGAAACACATTTCTTAATCTCCCCGGATCATCACCATTCAGATAAAAGGATGGTAGAAACTCTCAACAGACCAGAGGGAACAGCGAGAAGCTGACACCAAAGGCACATGGACAGCTAGTCTCCCCTACTGTGTTGTTTATAAATTTATATATATAACGATCAATAACAGAAACTATTTTACTGTCTGTTGAGGGGCAAATAAGTAGTACCGAAGCATAAAAGCTCTTGTATTGCAATCAACTATTATAAACAATTATAATAAAAATATTACTATATATTGTGCTGTTTCTTATTTTATTTTCCACACACACACACGCAATAAAAATTAATTTACACCACGTGTATCTCAAAAAAATACAATTGCGCGGGAATTCACTCCTTACCATACCCTGTGGGGTCAAAAACAAAGACGGCTCACCCAAAAGCTCGAACGTAGCGGAAAGCACACCACATGGTCAAAAATATGATTTTTTGACCAATCAGGGCTCGACATAAGAAACACATTTCTTAATCTCCCCGGATCCTCACCATTCAGATAAAAGGATGGTAGAAACTCTCAACAGACCAGAGGGAACAGCGACAAGCTGACACCAAAGGCACATGGACAGCTTCGAGCACACACAGAAAGAATTCAGCAGTTCACACAACAGGCAGTATCACGTATCAGTGAACATTCTTTCACCCTCTCCTTCTCTCATCTCGCTCGCTACACATCGTCCTACCTTTCCCTCTCACATTCCCAGTTCCTTTCTTTCTCCCTTTTTTTTTCACACCTTTACGGACAATTTCATTTTTGTACAAAAAAATAATTCTTTTTTTTTTTTACGAAAATAAACAAAAGTTTATTTTACTTTATTTGTAGTGCATTTTTCTTTTTGTTATTTTTTTGAGGGACTTCTTAGCTCCTCTACAAATTGGTGACCGACGTGAGACACTACATTTAAAAAAACAAACAAAACGAAAGGAAGAAGAACATAATGGAACCACAACCAGACCAACAAAGAGACAGGGAATTTAACGACCTCAAGTCAACTGTAGAAAGATTGTCTACACAATTACATGACTATCTACAAACACGACGACGGTACCCCCGCGATAAACGACCAGGTTACAGAGAGCGAAGTTTCAGCAGAGGCCGGACTGACAACCGCAATAGAAAAGATGAAATTTGTTTCTACCACAAAAGGTTCGGTCCTGAGGCGAGACGCTGTACACGTCCTTGTTCTTTCAACAACGCGAATGCAGGAAACGGAAATTTCAGCCAGTAGAGACGACGGCTGTTGCTGGATTTTCAACAAAAGGTTGTCTGTTTTATATCCGTGACAAAATTCATGGATATAACTTTTTAATAGACACCGGAGCTGAAATAAGCGTTATACCACCAACACAAAATCAGGAGACTATGCCACAGTCGTATCATCTCCAAGCAGCTAACGGTACCATACTACCAACTTACGGAGAGAAATCACTTAATATCAATCTCGGCATGCGACGGAATTTTTTCTGGAATTTTACCATAGCCAGTGTAACAACGCCGATACTGGGGGCAGATTTTTTACCAGATTCAACTTGTCTGTCGACATGACTAATCGCACACTTGTGGATAATCAAACCAAGATTTCAGTAAGAGGAATCACCTCGAAATACCAATCTGCTGGAATCATCTCTGCCTTACCCGAAGCTACTACGAAAATATCCACAACTCTCCCAGCCATTTAAAAACACAGACACCATAAAACATAATGCCAAGCACTACATCAAGACAACTGGACAACCTGTCTATGTCACCCCCAGACGATTGAAACCGGACAAATATAAGATTGCGAAAAACGAGTTTCAACATTTATTACAGCAAGGGATCATCCGACCCTCGAAAAGTGCTTGGTCTTTACCGCTACACATGGTGCAAAAGTCTGACGCTACAACATGGCGTCCTTGTGGCGATTTTAGAAGATTAAATGCTAAAACGGTTCCGGATAGATACTCTATTCCACATATATACACGATTTCGCCATCGGTCTGCAAGGCGCCACCATATTTTCCAAATTGAATCTCGTAAAGGGGTACTACCAAGTTCCAGTGGCAAAAGACATTCATAAAACTGCACTGACCACACCATTTGGCCTTTATGAGTTCGTAAGGATGCCTTTTGTGCTTAGAAACGCCTGTCAAACCTTCCAAATGTTAATAGAAGAAGTTTTTAGAGGTCTGCCATTTATATTTGCATATGTGGATGACGTTTTAATCGCCAGCAGAAACCTAGACGAGCACAGACAGCACTTAGAGCAAACCTTTGAAAGATTATCACATTACGGTCTGAAAATAAATACAGAGAAATGCATTTTCAGCCAACCAAAGGTTAATTTCCTCGGACACTTAATTGACAAGAACGGAATATCTCCACTACTCGAGAAAGTAAGTGCAATTTCAAATTTCCCACAACCAATATCAGTCAGACAAGTACGCAGATTCATAGGCGTAATTAACTACTACAGACGATTTTTACCTAACTGTTCTACATTACTTCCACCGTTAACAGATTTGTTCAAAAACAAAACAAAGAACCAACAGTTAAAGTTAGAAAGGCCTACCTTAGAAGCCTTCAAACAAGCTAAACCTGCTATGGCCAACTTTACAAAACTAAACTACGTAACGGACAGTGAGGACACAAAACTCACGCTTACAACAGACGCATCTGAAATAGCTGTAGGAACAGTCATACACCAACTTGCTAACAACACAATGACTCCTATATCATTTTTTCTGCTAAGCTATTCAAGACACATACGAAATACAGCACATTTTCAAGGGAGCTTCTAGCAATTTACCTTGCAATTAAACATTTTAAACACTTGCTGGAAGGAAGGAATTTTTGCATTTATACGGATGACAAACCATTAACATATGCACTACATACACAGGTAGATAAATATGGTCCACGAGAAATCAGACATCTCGATTATATTGCCCAGTTCTCCACAGACATCCGATATGTTAAGGGACAAGAGAACATTATAGCAGACGCATTATCTCGATCTACAATAGCCTCTTTAAATTCCAGTTCTTTAAGTATGGAATTAATCGCACAAGAGCAGAAAACAGATGAAACACTTCCAGTTGTACAACAAAAAACATCCTTACAACTAAAAGAAATGCCCATACCATTTGGTACAACAACATTTTATTGTGATGTATCACAAACACATCCGCGTCCATATATACCACCGAGCATCAGACAACAAGTTTTTCAACATTAATAGCAATAGAAAATTAATAGCAGACCGCTTTGTTTGGCCCAATATGAACACGGACATTCGGAATTGGACTAAAACTTGTATACCTTGCCAAAAGCACAAAACCCACAGACACACGAAATCACCACTTGGCACTTTTAGCGCACTTGATGCTAGATTCACCAACATTCATGTCGACTTAGTAGGACCTTTACCCACCTCAAAAGGATATACATATATTCTTACTATAGTTGACATATTTAGCAGATGGCCTACAGCCATAGCAGTCAAAGACACTTCAGCCGCAACAATAGCCAGAGTTATGCTGCAGGACTGGATAGCAACTTTTGGAGTACCTTCAGTAATTACAACAGACAGAGGTTCACAGTTCCAATCAACACTTTTTGCTGAATTTAACCAATTGTTAGGAACGAATCACATCAAAACAACTGCCTATCACCCTTGTGCAAATGGGATGGTTGAAAGATTCCACAGACAGTTAAAAGCTTCTCTAGCTATGAATTTAAATAATGCGGACTGGGCAGACAATTTACCACTAATCCTTTTAGAAACACGGTGAAAGAAGATTTGCAAAGCACACCTGCAGAGGTAGTTTTCGGACCAGCATTAAGCCTACCTGGACAGTATTTTAATCACAAGCCAAACATTTCACCTACAACAACGTTTTTAACAGAATTAAAACATAAAATGTCTCTTCTCAACTTTGCACCCACCAGGAAAGCAGAGAAACAAACTTACATCCCAAACGATCTTCACACCTGCAAATATATATTTATCAGAAATGATGCGGTTAAAAAACCACTCTGTCCAAATTATTCAGGACCATATCAAGTTCTGGACAGACATGAAAAATATTTTACTATCATGAGGAAAGAAAAGAAAGATAATATCGCTATTGATCGCATTAAACTAAGCGTACATCGAGAAACAACCTCATACAATAACTCCACAAAAACATATACACACAGAAAATGAGGAAGCTGAAAAACAAAATACTGACATCACACCTACAACAAAAAACGGCAGAAAAGTCCACTGGCCGAACCATTTTAAAGAATATATCACATATTGAAAAACATATGTATCTTTCACATATTTTCCAGTCTGGGGGTGTATTGTGCTGTTTCTTATTTTATTTTCCACACACACGCACGCAATAAAAATTAATTTACACCACGTGTATCTCAAAAAAATACAATTGCACGGGAATTCACTCCTTACCAAATATGATTTTTTGACCAATCAGGGCTCGACATAAGAAACACATTTCTTAATCTCCCCGGATCCTCACCATTCAGATAAAAGGATGGTAGAAACTCTCAACAGACCAGAGGGAACCGTACACGCTGACACCAAAGGCACATGGACAGCTTCGAGCACACACAGAAAGAATTCAGCAGTTCACACAACAGGCAGTATCACGTATCAGTGAACATTCTTTCGCCCTCTCCTTCTCTCATCTCGCTCGCTACACATCGCCCTACATTTCCCTCTCACATTCCCAGTTCCTTTCTTTCTCCCTTTTTTTTTTCACAGCTTTACGGACAATTTCATTTTTGTATAAAAAATAATTCTTTTATTTTTTTACGAAAATAAACAAAAGTTTATTTTAGTTTATTTGTAGTGCATTTTTCTTTATATATATATATATATATACTCAGTTATGATCTGAGATTAAGGACGGGATGGTTAAATAAAATAAAGACAAGAGGAAAACTGTATTTTAAATCGCCTACGTGTTTTGTCCTGGGATGGACTTTATCAAGGCAAAAAGACAAAATGAGCTTTATTCTAAATTATGTATCTATAAACAAACAATGTTGGGAACCACAAAGACGCTCACAAATCATTTCAAAATATTATTCAACAGTTTTCTTTGAAAGTTTTTATTATGTATGTTAGTCTGTTTTAGAATTCTAAAAAATAAAATATTCTGCTAATCTTTTGAAATGATTTGTGAGCGTCTTTGTGGTTGCTAACACTGTTTGTTTATAGATACGTAATTTAGAAAAAAGCTCATTTCGTCTTTTTGCCTTGATGAAGTCCATCAGAGGACGAAATGCGTAGGCGATTTAAAATACAGTTTTTCTCTTGTTTGTATTTTATTTAACTATATATATATACACTAATAATTATTAGGACACCCCAGTTTTTTTTTAAAGAAATGATGTATTTCATACTATTTTTAGTATTTATTGCCAAATGAAAATAGAATGTTTCTTTTGTTATTATTACTTTGCAAAATGTTACAAGGGAAGGAAGCAAAGATGAACTCGTCCGAATCACCCTAAATTTTCTTTTATTGATGAAACTGCAATATAAGTAATTATCAAATATTTATAAATTCATTTGATGCACATGTCATTGTGCAGTATTAACAATAGAACCATTCTATTTTCATTTACAATTATTCACTTGGCAATAAATACTAAAAAATAGAATAAAATACACTGGGGTGGCCTAATAATTATGGCCGGTAGTATACATATACCATTTACATTGTTCGCAATGTTGTTCTTGTCTTTGTTTTCATATTCAGGACGTTTCGGCTTTTGCACTCTACGACCTTCTTCAAATGATTGGGATTTTGAGCCCTTTATTTCGTTTACCAGACTAGATTTTTTAGTTCCTTGAGTCATGCCCCTTCCAGATGTCTCAGTATCAATTATCTTCCTTTAGCTCAACTCTCTAATTTTTTTTACCTTTGCTGTAGCCAGGTATTGAACCCACATCTTTTTTGTGTCAATTGATAAAAAAACATGGTTCAGTTCGAAATTCCAGTTGGAAACGTACAACAGTCAAAGCGTCGTGATTAGGGCAACAGAGATGAGGACAATAGTCCTAAAAACATAAATAGTGTAAATAATTACAATATATCATCTTATATATATATATATATATATATATATATATATATATATATATATATATATACACGAAAATCTAAAGTGAGCCAAAACCTACCGCGGTTTCACACTACGGATCTACTGCGTTTTTGCTCTACTATTCTATTTTAGTACTTTCGTATTGAGCACTTTTTCTTGTGTTTGGTTCCGTTTGGGTTTTTTTTTTTCTTTCTTTACTGCGGAATATTGAATGTTTGTTTTTGTTCCGCTGGTTCCTTTTTTTCTCCCCATTTATCCGACGACTTAGTACGCCGGATTGTAACGGATTTAGGTTCTGTTTGTTAATGGTTTTCTCGAAGGTTTATATTGGCATAAATTTACGGAGTGCATTCATACAGAGTCTAAGTAGTTATTATTATCATTATATATATATATATATAGTATATGAATAGATATCTTTATGAACACGTTTATGAATTTGATCCCGTGCCGCTGATTCCACTTTCTACCCAAATAACTGTTACGTTACCGGTAAATCCTATATAAAATATTATAGTCAGATCTCATCAAGGAGTGCCCAAAATCAATTTCCACAAAAATAAGTTTTAATCAGGTGAGATTTCTCATATACCTGAAGGCAAACATCAGTTATCAATACATTCCCTAGTGTTGCAGCCACCTACGTTAGATGGTTTCCGCAATCTGATAATGCAAAAATAGCCAAGACAAGGCAACAGAAGAATCCTTGCCTCTATTGTGTCGATTACAAATGTTGGACATAAAACTAATGGGAAATATTTAAGAATTCTTCGATTTATCGTTGAAAAGAAACGATGCTGGATAATTGTGTTCGTTCCAATATCTTTCCCGCCCAGTCGACGGCCATCTTGTTGGAAAGCACTGCTTCCGGTTCAGCATTGATGCGATTATGACATTTCGCATTCTATTTCATTAAATCGTTAATCTGTTTTCTGTCTTGAATATTTGGCACATCAAGTCTTGATTGTTGTCTACTTTGACGGAGCTTGCGGAAAGAGAATAAAGACATGAGTGAACAAATGTATATTCACCCACACAAGCAACATTTCGCAGACAGAAATGTGGAAGTGAAAAGTATATAGGCACAACCGTACGCAGACATGCTATCACGAATGTCGTCGCATTAATACTCATCATAAGAACATGAATAATTCTGTCTTAACGCTTTACAGCCATCTCATTTACGGTTCTCTGCAAACTAATACACAGACGGAAGTTCTGGAATTACAAATTATTATTCTTCAAAATTATTAAGACTAGCATATTCATATTTACAGACATCTCCCGCTTTTCAAAAGTTTGAGTGAAGTTATTTCGCATTAACGGACTATATATATATATATATATATATATATATATATATATATATATATATATATATATAGACACAGGTTAATCATCCAAACAAGTTTGAACAAAGTGAACATTTTCTTAATTTTTTATCATTTTATCAACAATTAATATGTTGCTATTTTTGTTCAAATACTTTCAATTATCGCAGTCATTAGCAGGAAACATTAGTGTGTGTGTGTGTGTGTGTGTGTGTGTGTGTGTGTGTGTGTGTGTGTGTGTGTGTGTGTGTGTGTGTGTGTGCAGCAATTATTCGTCCAAACAAGTTTGACCAAAAAGAGCATTTTATTGATTTTTTATCACTTTATCAACAATTAGTTTGGTCTTATTTTGTCCCAAAACTTTTAATTATCGCAGGCATATATATATATATATATATATATATATATATATATATATATATATATATATATATATACATTGCGTTATTGTTAAATATGTCAAAATTCATATTTTATTTTATACTAACATATAAAACAAAACTAAATATAAAGCAATTCACTCAGATATTTGAAAAATTTAATTGACAAAATGATAGCCTAAATTTTTTTAAACGACTATGTTTGAGAGAATTATTGCTGCCAAATTACACATTATATATATATATATATATGTGTGTGTGTGTGTGTGTGTGTGTGTGTGTGTGTGTGTGTATGTGTGTGTGTGTGTATGTGTATTAGTGTTTTTACGTTTTTAATGTGCTGATTTATACGAATTTGGCTGCTTAGAATGCATTGTAGTTTGTATATTTAAACACACAATATTAAATAAGTTTTCAAAATCAATTCTTTAAATAACCAAAATCAATAAACGTATATATATATATATATATATATATATATATATATATATATATATATATATACTGGAAACCTAGTATATACCTAGGCATCTATATACATTCTGTGGACATAATACAAAATATCTAATGTTAATCTGTTTTCAAAGTGCGAAATTGGAAACAGAGAAATTTTAAATGCAATCTCTACTTCGCTGAGCTTGTCATGTTGTGTACATGTATGATGTAAGAACACCTAAAATATTCATTAGAGCCAATGGCATGCTGGCTATGGGAAAGTAGTAACAACCTGTTGAGGTACAAGGATAAATATAAAATCTTAACTTTATTACTTTACCTTAGTTATCCTTTGAGAAAGTGGATTCTGATCATGTAAAGCTGGGTGTGTCTAATGCAAACCCTACTTTGCTGAGCTGCTCATGTTGTGTGCATGTATGGTGTACGGACACCGAAAATCCTCCTTTGAGGAACTGTATTCTGATCATGTAAAGTGGTGGTGTCTGTGCAAATAACGTATTACAACATTTTAGAGGTTACAAATTTGAACATTATTATTAAATGGAAATATATCAGAACACCACGCTAACATTCTTCTAGTCTTCAGAAAGGGTGCTGTTCCTTGTCCTATATAAGAAGTGTGTAGATCTCAAGCTCGCCTTAAAAATCATCGCCGATACAGACAATTAGACATCAAAACCAGAACATTCTGTTGAACTATCATACGACGGGAAAGTCAAATATATACATAACCTGCTGTTTGTTTTCGATTATGCCTGTCTGCTATGGTGGCATGTTACAGATGTCTGTACATTTTATTCAGCACACACAGGCTCAACCTATGGCTTATACAGTGACTAGGCTGAGGAATAATTGGTTATATTTTCTTAGGGAGAGCTCATAATCTGATGTAAACATCATTTTGAACAAGGCCTTTGAGCCCAAACTCTCGGTTACGATGACCTTTGACTTCGTTCTAAGTTTTGTTTTCCTAAATTTAATATATTGTATGCTTTAGTGACAATTTCCTGATGATGCATGCCGTGGTGATCTCGCGAGGCCATCACTATCAAAAAAATCGTCTTCTTGATAAATCTACCATTATGAGATCTGAACTTGTGTTTCATAGTCGAAACTCGAAATACTCAAACACACACAAACTTATATAGATATGGAATTTTCTAAGCGCGCCTTAGATGTGGCACAAGGCCGAAAGTATGGGGGAACCACTGAGGATCAAACTCACTACTCGATTGCAATGATTATAGCGAGACAAGCTTGCTAATCATTACTTCATGTCGAGGTGCCCACAAATTCATATAGATAGGTAGTTATTTAAATCATATAAAACTCTTCCCAGTGCATAATAGTCGACCACAACCAAAAGTTACATGATTTCACGCAATTATCTGCAACTGTATTTGTGAAAATAGGTATTTGATTCCCGTCAGCAAATCCAAGATGTTACAAAGAGTGTAGTTCATGTGTATTTCATATGCACACACCAATTGAACTCACTGAGGTTATAATACCCATAAAACAAAGATGGAAATTCAAAACATCACAAAAACAAGAAACAAAGCAAAACAGAATAGTCCTCAACTATACAGAATCCTCCCCATATCAGAACATATTTGTTTTTATAAATGTTTTATACTAATAGGTGTATTTATTTTAAATACAAAATAAAAATGAATCTCCATTTGTTTTAAATATAACATATAATTCACATTTATTTTCAATACAGTTGTTTAAAAAAGAATACAGTAATCCCCGTATTGACTGCGCGAACATTACGTTTACCATATATAATTACTAAAATTTAAATTATGTAATAGTCAGTCTATATTCAACACCTGAAGAATGAAATGTGCGTAAAACTCAGAATCGTGAGTAGTACAGATAGATAGATAGATAGATAGATAGATAGATAGATAGATAGATATCTGGAATAATAAATATACATATAGGTCTACACACAAGTACACGTACATATATAAAAATAATATGTATATTTATTAATATATGCGAATATATATATATATATATATATATTTGTGTGTGTGTGTGTGTGTGTGTGTGTGTGTGTGTGTGTGTGTGTGTGTGTGTGTGTGTGTGTGTGTGTGTGTGTGTGTGAGATTAAATAAACTGCAAATATTGTGTCTGGTTATTTTTAATAAAATCCGTTCATACTCACGGATAACCTTTCATGTATTATAATTTAAATATGTAAGAAAAGAGCTGTAACGTTGACAGATGTTATTATCATTCATTTCTTAATGTATACAAGTACTTTCAATCTCTTTCCGAGATCATCTTCAGGGCTGTGAGTTATGGTAACAAAAAATAACCGCAAGATTGTGTTGCTAAAAATTACTGTAAATTTTTATTCTGCTTCAAATTTAGCGGTTGACAAATTGCTTAGCGTTCATTAGAAGGTGAAAATTATCCAAAATGCATTTATTTAAATGTTGTAATGTAAAGAAAGCCAAGACTCAATGTAAAATCCAAGAAATCAGGGTCATCATGGGAGATTTGAATGCTAAAGTAGGCAAGGAGAGGGAAGGTATGACAACTGGAAACTTTGGTTTAGGAATCCGCAACGAGCGAGGAGAAAAATGGGTGCAGTGGTGCATGGCAAATGAACAGGTAATAAGTAACACCTGGTTTCAAGAACACCCACGACGTCTATGGACATTGAGAAGCCCAGGTGGTGACACAAAAAATCAGACAGACTACATAACCATTAACATCAGATTCAGAAATGCAGTGGTTCAAAGCAAAGCCTATCCAGGTGCTGACTGGAAGCGACAACGTCCTAGTCATCTGCAAATTAAAAGTGAAACTCCGGAGATTGAAGAAGCCTAATGCAGCACCAAAACAGATATACAACGCACTTGTGGATAACCTCAAACTACAGAAAGAATACACTAACAGCGTGAAAACCAAATACGAAAAACAAACTAGAAAAGGACACTTAAAATGGGACTCGCTAAAGGAAGCAAACAACATTGCCCCAAAGGAAAATAGGCGCAGAAAGAAAAACAAGTGGATGACTGAATAGATTCTGGACATGATGCAAAGGAGGCAGAAAATTATATCAAGACATGGAACGGAGTACAGAGAACTACACAAGGAAATAAGAAGAAAATGTAGACAGGCTAAAGAGGAATGGCTCAATGACAAATGTGCAGAAGTAGAGAGATTGAGCAGGAATAATAAAGCAGACATGCATAAGAAAACTAAAAGAACTGACAAGACAAAAAAAACCTGCTCTTCAACAGGGTGTCTAAAATCTAAGGATGGAACAATCATTTTGGAGAAAGAGGAAATCCTCCAACGATGGGAAGAATATATAACAGATCTTTTCCACGACAAGTGAGAACAACCAATAATACGCAAAGATAAGGACGGACCGGAAATATTAAAGTCTGAAGTGGAATAGTAGCCAAACTGAATAGAAACAAAGCAGCGGGACCAGACGGCATAGTCATAGAGCTGCTGATAGCCCTGGAAGAATTTGGTATAGAAAAAATTACTGAAATAATAAATGAAATATATAATAGTGGGGTTATAACAGATGATCTCAGCAAGTCTATCTTCATAGCACTACCTAAGAAGCAAGGAGCAAACGAGTGCGAACTCCATAGAACCATCAGTTTGATGAGCCATATAACAAAACTGATCGTCCGAATCCTGATGAATAGAGCGAGAAGCAGAATCAGGCCAGAGATATGACAAGAACAGTGATGTTTTTGTTAAAGACACGGGAACAAGGAATGATTAGGATACTCTCCGAAAGGGCAATACAAATGAAGAAGGACTTATACTTGTGCTTTATTGATTATGCGAAGGCTTTTGACAAAATACGCCACAAAGAACTGATGGAGATGCTCGGCAGCCTGGACATATTTGGAAAAGACTTGAGAGTACTAAAGAATCTTTACTGGCAGCAAACCGCTTGCATGCGGACAGGTAATGAATTGAGTAGATATACAAAGATAGAAAGGAGCGTAAGACAAGGATGTGTCTTTTCACCGGATCTGTTCAACCTGTACGGCGAGAATATTTTGAGGACCCTAGAAGTTATGACTGGATTCGTAATCAGAGGCCACGGTTTAAACAACCTAAGGTACGCAGATGATACAGTGCTGATAGCAGACACAGAAAGGAAACAACAAAACCTCTTACAGAAGGTAGCAGAAGAAAGTAACAAAAAAGGACTAGAAATAAACTGCACGAAAACTGAATGCATGGTCATCAGTAAAAATGGCAGCCTAAAATACCAGATACAGGTCAAGGATACCAGAATCAAGCAGGTACAAAAATTTAATTACCTGGGAAGCGTTATAACAGAAGACGGAAAGTGCAACACAGAGATCTGAAGGCGAATTGGCATGGCGAAGGAAGCATTCCAGAAGTTGAGTAAGGTATTAAGAAACAGGACAATTTCGCTAGAAACTAGGAAGAGAGTACTGGATTGCTACGTGATGTCCGTCCTTCAATATGGCAGTGAATGCTGGACAATACCATCAAAGATGAAAGAAAAACTTGAAGCAACTTAAATGTGGTTCTACAGAAGGATGCTGCAAATCTCATGGATCGAGCATGTGAGCAATGATGAAGTCTTGAAAATAATGAAAACAAAAAAGAAATTAATACTGAGCATCAGTAAGAGACAGCTGAAGTTCCTGGGACACGCAATGAGGAAGGAGGGCTTGGAGAATCTGATACTAATAGGCCAGATAGAGGGGAAAAGAGACAGGGGAAAGCAACGGATAACATATTTGAAGGACCTAATCAGGTGGATGATGGAACGAAGATTGCATGGTGTAACAGGAGAAGTATACTAACTGAAGACGGAAAGTGTGACACATAGATCCGAAGACAAATTTGCATGGATGCGTTCCAGAAGCTGAGTAAAGTATTAAGAGACAGGAAACGTTCACTATAAACAAAGAAGAGAGTACTGGATGGCTATGCGATGCCAGTTCTACAATATGGAAGTGAATGCTGGACAATATCATCAAAGATGAAGAAAAAACTTGAAGCAGCGGAAATGTGGTTTTACAGAAGAATGCTTCAGATATCGTGGACCGAGCATGTGAGCAATGACCTAGTTTTGGAAAGGATGAAAACAAAAAATAAATTAATATTGAACATCAGGAAGAGGCAGCTAAAGTTCCTGGGGTATGCAATAAGTAAGGGGAGCTTGGAGAACCTGATACTAACAGGCCAGATAGAAGGAAAAGAGACAGAGAAAGGCAGCGGATAACATAATTGAAGGGCCTGAGCTGGTGGATAACAGAACGGGAGTTATGAGATGTTACAGGGGAATTGGTGCTAAGGGCCACCAGGGATAGGGAGACGTGGCGGGCCATGATCACCTACGTCCTAAAAGGACAAGATACATAGTAGAAGAAGAATGTCATGGTAATGCACGTGTTAAAGCATGGAAAAACTGCTATTGTGCTGCCTAAATACACACACACACACACACACACACACACACACACACACACACATATATATATATATATATATATATATATATATATATATGAATGCAGGTTTCATTGAATAGTATAGACAAGTTTTGTCTATTAATTTTGTGTAGAATCCGTTCATACCGTCTGATATACTTGATGGTGATGTCGTTGAAAAACAACAAAAAATCACAGTATTTGTTGAATTTTTTATCGGGTCTAAGCTTTCGGCTCACATAAGCCATTATCAAAGAGTAAATATTAACACACAGTAAACATAGAACATTTAAGCTATTAACAATAAAGATAATTGAATTGAAAATATAAGTCCATCCCTACCGTGGCGGATGGCCGAAGACAGTGACAAAATAGTGGTGTTATGGTCCCTGGTCTGATTACAGACATTTGAGTACGTTGTTGGAAATATCGAAATTGATTGTATTCAAACCAGGTTTAAATTGTTTAATGTAGAGTGCTTCGAGGATTTTTAGTTTCTGCTTATTATTTTCTTGTTTGAGTATGTATATGTTATCAACAAGCGTTTTTCTCAGAAGTGTGCGTTGATAACCGTGTTGTTCTAAATGACGGAATATATTTGAATTTTTAATTAAGTGCAATACATACTCAAACACGAAAATAATAAGCAGAAACTAAAAATCCTCGAAGCACTCTACATTAAACAATTTAAACCTGGTTTGAATACAATCAATTTCGATATTTCCAACAACGTACTCAAATGTCTGTAATCAGACCAGGGACCATAACACCACTATTTTGTCACTGTCTTCGGCCATCCGCCACGGTAGGGATGGACTTATATTTTCAATTCAATTATCTTTATTGTTAATAGCTTAAATGTTCTATGTTTACTGTGTGTTAATATTTACTCTTTGATAATGGCTTATGTGAGCCGAAAGCTTAGACCCGATAAAAAATTCAACAAATACTGTGATTTTTTGTTGTCTTTCAACGACATCACCATCAAGTATATCAGACGGTATGAACGGATCCTACACAAAATTAATAGACAAAACTTGTCTATATTATTCAATGAAACCTGCATTAATGAAAAAATGCTGCCAAAATACACACAATATATATATATATATACATATATATATATATATATATATACTGAATGGTTTTACAGGACTTTTATTCCTTTCATCATCCAAAGAATTAAAATACTTTCACTTTTAAGTTCAAGTACAAAATTACAGTACAGTATTTTCATGGACAATATTTTAAAATTCCCAGAAAGAGAAATATAAAAAAAGAGAAGAGTTTTGATATAATTCTACAAATTATTTTTCCATCCTCAAGACTTTCATATATGATTTAACTTATGAATATAAGAGATATGTTGTGCCGTATGAAAATCTATCGATAAATAAAGGGAGGTAAGTTAGATAGCGTTGGAGGGTTAGGTTATTATTAGATCATGTGGAATACGTCAGAATCAGATTACAGTATAGATAAGATTTGTTAAGTCCAACACCTGAGGTCAACACTGACTGCAACCCAAGGCAAAAGGTAGATACTCTTCAATATATGTTCACTGCCGCTTTTTATCTCTCACACACGTACAAATAAAATAATCATGTCTATATATATATATCTATATATATATATATATATCGCCCAACAAAACAAAGTAATTTATTTCGTTTAAGTTATGTTTTTTTTATACGTACACAATGTTTTCTTTTCTAGATTTCTTTTATGTGATGTGTCTCGTCAAAACCTTGACGATCATGGCTCTCCACAATTTCCTATTCATTGAAGCTCTTGACAAATTTTTCCGTTTTGTTATCTTTCCTAAATCTTGTTCCGCGATCGATTTCTCCTACTCAATTGGTAGGTTATGAGTTTTTATCTTCAATCGGTCCCGTGGGTATCAAATTTTTTAAGCCCTCTTGTTTTATGTTTTCTAGAAATTACTGCTGTTTCTTTTTAATGTTAAATATAAATGTATTTTCGGTTCTATTTTCCTTAAATCTTCGTAATTGCTCACATGTTTGTTCCATGGCATTCTCAGTATCATTCTGTCGAATGAAATTTCTGTTGCTTCAAGTCTCTTTTTCATGCGTAAGAATTGACCAAATTCTGCTGATTTTGTAGCGGATAAGTAATTAAGAATTAAAATCAACCTTTTTCTTCACTTTTACAAAAACTCACAATGACGTGTGAAATCCTGTTTTTTCCCAAATAGAAAAAGGTTTGACCATGTACTTTAAGAAAAGGTCAAAACCGAATTTCGCAAATAGGTGTTAAATTGATTTTTGACCAAGGGGAGTTGCTTGAAAGACTTGAGGACTTAGCGATCCAGTGCGAAATTGAATTGAGTTCTTTCGGTGACGCGAGTGTGTATACCCCGCTTATATACAACACACTAAAATTCCCTTTCTCTGATTTCATACGCATATGGCTTAGGGGTTAGCGACTCCGACTGACACCAAATCGGTCAAGTTTCGATCCCGTCTAGAAGCATGTAGATGTCTGTCTACACTGATGAGCTGTGATAAAGCGAAACAGACTTGTATGTGGATGACGAATATATATATATATTGTTGAGTCGTAAAGCGATTGATCGAGATAGAGCATTAATAGGATTAACGTGGAGATGTCTGACACTTAACAGAGTCATGACGACTTCGAAGATGTGTGAAAGCACTATTATGATATCCTCACTCCTCAGGGCTTTCTTTCAATCTACTAAATTATTTTTTTCAGTCATGCTGACTTTGAAGTTTCGTGCAGACGTTAGTGTGACGTCATTTGCTTTTACCTGCAGAAAAGTCGGCATAATCGAAGCAGCACTGTAACAAACCTCATCGCAATAATTATATTAATTATTCTTTCCAGTCAACTTTGACCTTCAAAAATTTAAATGCAATATCAGTCGTTATCTACTATCTTCCTGATTACTCTTCTATGATTCGCGATCCTTAATAATGTTTTTGTTTTCTTATACTTTCACATACAGTAACTCTGTGAATTCAATTAAAAAATCGTTGTTTATTTCAATTGAGAAATCTAAATGATGACGTAATTTGTTTATATCGAGATATGTCAATAACAAGAAACAGGATCACTGATTGTAGAATTAATTCATATTTTAACACCTACCTAAGGCAAAGACTGCAGTCCAGATCATGAAGTCCATAGACACGTGCCGCTTATTCTGAAATCCATAGCGCATTCCATAGCTGTACATCAAGGGTACATACGGTTTTTAATTCAGATTTATTTTTTCCTATACTGGTTATCAACTACGGCTAGAGAGCACAGTCTGTGTTTTTACTTAACCCATAGCTGAGTAGAGGAGATAGATAAATACCATCCCAAAGGTTTCAAAAATGAAAGTAACGACTTCGACCTGAATTCAAACTCCTTTCATAGATTTATAATCCTAACTTGTACATTCAACGTACGCACAAGCAAGAACACACACACACACACACACACACACACACACACACACACACACACACACACACTGGTCTATTGATCTCTTTACAAAAGTAACACTATACTCGCATCGAGATAGATACTGAACAGAATGAGATAGATATAAACACAATGAGATAGATAGATAGATAGATAGATAGATAGATAGATAGATAGATAATGAACAGGTCAGAGATAGATAGATAGATAGATAGATAGATAGATAGATAGATAGATAGATAGATAATGAACAAAACATGACAGATCTATATGGAACACACCTGCTTAATCTGAATATTTTGCTTTCATGAGTGAAACTAGTGATGCACATTGACCTTATAATCATATATATTTTGCAAATGGATTTTTATGATACCTCTATAACCGAAAAATCCTCAAAAGTTTTCAGCTTTTAAGTCTTATACAAGTCCAGGAAAATTATTGGCATCATCGGAAAAAGGATTGTCTGATATGGGGGTGTCTCGGGGACATTGATCTTCCGCCAAAGAATACGCATCAATATTATTTAAGTGAGGTTGAGGTAGGTTTGGAATTCTTTATGAACACGTATCTGGGCTTGAGTGGGTGGTGAAGGCTATCAGCAAATAGTGAAAAATACTTGGTGTGGATCAATATTGGCTGACACGTCTAGCGGGCGAAGAGCAAACACAAAGGCGTCGATATGAAGGCGTCAAATGTAAGCACCCTTTTTTTGTCCAACCGACTAAGACAACCAAAGCTTTCATTGTGTTGTCGTGGTGAAGTGAAATAACATTCTGAGATTAATATTGCGATGGGAACATAGCTCATACGACATAGATATATAGATAGATAGATAGATAGATAGATAGATAGATAGATAGATAGATAGATAGATAACGCCCTTTAGATAGATAGATAGATAGATAGATAGATAGATAGATAGATAGATAGACTATGAACAGAATGAAATAGATATGAACGCAATGAGATAGATAGATAGATAGATAGATAGATAGATAGATAGATAGATAGATAGATACTAAAAGAATTCTAAGTCGCTATCTATCTATCTATCTATCTATCTATCTGAATGAATGTTTAATTGTAGGCATCCATTTTTGCTCAGCTTTACAATTGGTTTAATATGAAGTCGAACAGTGCTATAATTTTATTTCTATTGTCACTGATGATTCGTTTAAACCAGTGACTTCTTGACTTAGATATGAAAAATATTCTAAGTCGCTATCTATCTATCTAGCTAGCTAGCTAGCTAGCTATGAGATACATGTGCCAAAAATGAGCTAGCTAGCTAGCTCATTTTTGGCACATGTATCTCATTTTTTAATTATCTATCTATCTATCTATCTATCTATCTATCTATCTATCTATCTATCTATCTATCTATCATATCTATCTATCTATCTATCTATCTATCTATCTGGATTGTTTGAAAAGTAACACCCCATTTTAAAAGACTTATAATTTATTTATAAACTATAATTTTTACAAGAAATAGATATAAAGGGAAAGTGTTTAGTATGAGGTTTTCTTTGAGATTCAGTATGGGCATCAGTTTTTTCTACCAGCTTCACGAGCCACCCAGGATTTTCACCAGGAACTCTTGTGTTATAGAACTTCTGGTATTTGCTGTTAAAGTTCTTCCAAAGTCATGGTTTTATATAGAACACTTGCTCCTTTAAACAACCACAAAGAAAAAATTTACGGGCTGTTATGTCACGTCTCCTGGCTGGCCACCCCTACATAAAATAGGGCTTATCTTCACATTCACCTTGTATATTCCATTCAAAATGTGGGCGATCATAGCTCTCCATAACATTTACTACCTTATGGGGAATTAGAGATTGAAGTCCAACACGTTTCCTTGTTCATAAGGACATTTTACATCTTTTAATAAATTGCCCAGTTTTTGATAT
Source organism: Ascarosepion bandense (assembly GCA_037127315.1). Classification (NCBI taxonomy): domain Eukaryota; kingdom Metazoa; phylum Mollusca; class Cephalopoda; order Sepiida; family Sepiidae; genus Ascarosepion; species Ascarosepion bandense. The sequence goes on along the minus strand of JBBBDQ010000224.1, from coordinate 3,336,168 downwards.
GCATTTGATACGTGGATGGGTGAAGGTGTAACGGATACGGCTCGAACTGGAATCATTCGAAACCTGACCGTTATCGGTTAGGTTCAGGGATGAACATGTTAATATGCACCCAGAGCACACAGTCTAAAAAGGTTTATGACAGATTTTTTTCTTTACTTATTCTAAAGGTTTCTCTTGTTCAATGCTTTTTTGGATAATAAGAAACTGTTCAATTTACATCATCCCGTTCTATTTTGTAATGCTCATTATCTTCTTGGTGCAAAACTTTCAATGACATTTTTTGACTAATGTTAAAGAAACCTTAGAAGTAGCTTTGAAGCCCATAAATGTCTCTGTTATTTATGCACTCGAATATGGTATGCCATTTACAAACCTTAGGAAAATGCAGTTGCTGAAAACAAAGTAGTTCGACATGAACCAAAACGAATACCAGTCAGCGTTTAAGTATTTAGTCTTCTTCCACGAAATAAGAAAATTGCTATGTGATGTCTGTTCTTCAATGTGGCAGTGAATGCTGGACAATCTCATCAAACAGTTACGAAAAACAACCGAAAAACAATTTTGTTTAGTTTCTTGTAAATAGTTTGAGTTAGGGTTTTTAAATTGTTATTTTCCCCTTCTCCCAAATACATATGGGGAATAGTTAGAAATATGGTTCTGCAGAGTATAGACACCATGGACCAGGCATGTGAGCAACGATGATGCTTTATAAAGGATGGAAAAAAAACTAATACTTAATATTAGGAAAAGATATTTAAAGTTATTGGGACATGTAATGAGGAAATAGAGTTTGGAGAATCTGATACTCACAGGTTAGATAGAAGGAAAGACAGACAGTAACATATTTGACAGGCTTGAGCAAATAGATTACGGACGAGGTTTGGGAAGGGTAACAGGAGAATGCGCGCTAAGGGCACAGGAAAACATGGAGGGACATTCTGAAAGGACATGGCACATAGTCTAAACGAATCATCAGTGACAATTGAAATAACATTATAGCACTGTTCGACTTCATATTAAACCAAATGTAAGGCTGGGCACAAATGGATGCCTACAATTAAACTTTCATTAAATTGACTTATATTGTAATACTTGTCGATATTCTGTAGTATTTAAAAGAAGCCATGCACAACACAATTTACTTCAAAGTTACACTGGAACAATAATGATATTTCAGCAATCTTTAATCTTTGTGTCAGAAAAAAATGGGGTGTCAAAGGGAGATGTTTTCCTTTGATACCGCTATTATTTCAGCTTATTTCACTGCTCTGCAATGTTTATTGTTATTTAAAAAAAGGGATTATTTGAATTGTAATAAAGCCTAATCATAACGAAGTGAGTGTATAAATTGTCTTTGTTGGTTGGTTTTTATGGCAGATCAATCTCGGCGGGTCATTTATTGCCAACTAAACTTTATTTACTTATTGCTGGTAATATCTTTTTCTTTCAACAATTTATTGTTGTTTTTTTGTGTCTAGTAATACATTTTTCTTTTCGGGTATCAAGATTTATTGGGATTTGTTTTTAAGGGCAGGGTCTCCAAGTCCTACCCTTGTTATTTAACCCATAACTGGAGGGAAGAGACGGATTAATACCTTTCCCAAGGGTACCAGTGCTTAAGTGAATGCAGGGTATTCAACTGGAATTCGAACTCGGCTCACCGATTTCTCTTTCCTTTCCGCGCCGATATCCACTGCACCACAACGCACATCGGTCACTATACGCTTACAGCACCTGGTATTCCCAAACGGGCACCCGTCTAAATACTGACTAGGCTCAACGTTGCTTAACTTCGGTGATCGAGCGAGAACCGGTGTATTCAACGTAAGCCCTTTTTGTACTTGGAAATTGACAACAAAAATAATAAACACTATTTATTCGTAAGATTATTTATTTACACTATTTATTATATTGAATATTGGAATAGTTGCCAAAACATCGGCCAACTGCCACTTAATTCGAACTTTGTTTTTAGTCATATCACCCCGAGCAAGGCGGTAACGCCACTGATGTGCAGGGGGCTACATAAGAGTAAAAGCATTAGATAGAAGAGAGTGAAGAGAAGGACAAACCATTTAGAAAAGAGCAAGAGAATGGAGGGAATACAGGTGCGATGACAGTTGCATAAGTGGAGAGAGAGGAAAGGATATACAGGGTGGTGAGGAAAGAGAGAAGTATTGACCTTACATTTGAATTCCTGGAGGTTGTAGCCGTCAGGAAAGCAAGAATAAGGAAGCGAGTTCCACAGGCGGGAAGTGTGAGGAAAGAAGCTGCAGGAGTAGAATTGTCATCTGCATTTGGTTGATCTCACTGTAAATGGGTGACTTTATAAATTGTCAAATAACTAAGGATTTCATTATAGCTGGTTTTCATATGTTTATCTATTAAATTGTTTATTTAAACTATTTAGTTATTAGATTGTTTATTGGAATGGTTGTTTTGGAATAATTGACAAACCAGATGGCCCTGAGCCGGGGTGGTTAAAAGGTAAACGTTCCAACCATGAGATCCTGGTTCGAATCTCACCATGGTAGATTTCTTAAGGAGGTGACTTTCCATAATATCATTTTTGTGAAAGTTAGTAGACGACACTCTCCAAAATGAGTCAACAGGCATTTCATTATAGCAAACTGTACAGATTTAGTTATAAATTCAGGTTCGATTATATCATGTTTACTTCATGAAAGGCTATGGTTATTTGATAAGAGGTCAAATCCTAATGTAAGTTATCACCGATGATCTGCACCAATTTTGATAATAAATATATAAAATAAATAATCTTTAGACATTTGGAAGTTAATTTTATTGAAGCTTTTTTCTGTGTGGAACATTTTTCTGGGTTGCAAGGAAAATTTGAGCATTAATTTTTTAATGTATTCTGAACGCTTTCGGACTTTATAACCTGTTGTCAAATATTATTCTTATTTTAACAGAATTGTGTCTATACAGAGTGGATATCGAGGTCAACACCTAACTGAGACAGCCTGTTTCATGCTTCATCGCAATCTTCATCATGATACAGTCGTCCATCAGTGTTGACCTAGTGTCCAGTTCTATATTTGTATACGCTCTATTATTGATATTAAGTACTTTTAGCCATAAATATGGCATAAGTGTTTTTATCATATATGTGTGTGTGTATATATGTGTGTGTGTGTGCGCGCACAAGCCAGCGAACGATTATTATTTAAAACGATGAGATAAATATAAAAATATTTCCATTTCTCCTCGTGAGTGTTACCTTATAATGATTTCTTGATGAGAGCACTCTTGTTTTTATATCATTGAAATAAATCTCTGATAACCCGGTATTGGCTAATTCACGAAATCTTGTAATAACAAAATATTATAACTGTCCCTACTGTCATCAAACGATGTATCTTATATTATAATGGTTTAAGTAGATAGATAGATAGATAGATAGATAGATAGATAGATAGATAGATAGATAGATAGAATACGTGATTTCGATTCTTTATTAAAGCGTTCGTTGTGGTGCATCGGACATAGACTCGGAATGAGAAATCGGAGAGCCGAGTTCAATTTCCAGTTGAATTTGTTGCATTCAGTTACGCACAAATACTATTGGGAAAGGTATGAATCAATCTCTTCTTCCTCCAGCTATGGGTTAAATAGCAGAACAGATGGGGTCATGTAGCCTTGATTGGAAGAAAGTAATGGCAACCTACTGTGGGAAAATATTCTACCCATTCAGTCATGTCTCTTTTGAGACATGATCGCCCAAGCGTGTATCACGTACGGCACTTAGCTGACTGATATAGATGGTTCGTGTTATCAATTCTTAATTTTATCATTTATAAGTCATATATTTATTAGTCATATGGTATAATATTTTATGGTTTAATACTTTTATATACAGTATGGTATAATTTTCATAGACGAGTCATTTATACATTTGTGTTTATAATGGAACATTTATCGAAACGGCCACTAATCCGAATACGAAGCAATGACAGATAGATTTGTGGTAGTGTCGCTTATGCTGAATTATTTTTACTGTGAACCAGTCAGAAAGGCGACATGAAAATTCATGAGCTATATAGATTATTTGATTTTCCCACGATATGTGCTTTTAAATGTATTTGAAAGACACTCGATTGAGTTAATAATCAACAATATCAACAATGTCTTCTTTTTTGCCTATCTATTTATTGCTTTGTATAAATATATATATGTGTGTGTGTGTGTGTGTGTGTGTGTGTGTGTGTGTGTGTGTGTGTGTAAAAATAAATAGACAGAAACTCACTTGATGCCCAGCCGCATGATTCACTTGATAGCCTTAAAGAACTCTCCTTTTAAAAAAAAAACACAAAATTTTACATTTCAGTCAAACATGGGGACAAAATAATAACATCGGAATAATATCATCCTTGAAGTTGGCCTCTGAAGATGGAGAAAGCACTTGAAAAGTCGGAAATTATGGAACAGTTTTATATTCCTTATCTCCAACATACAAAAAACAAAAAACATGTAAGAACACTGGAAAAATTAAATAAAAATAAATAATTTTTTTTGTCGGTCATTTTTAATGAAACATGTCAAAATGAAATATTGCTGTCCAAATATACATTAATGCCTATATATATATATATATATATATATATATATATATATATACACTTACAAAGAGAGCAATAAGTACATAAATATAGATTTATCAGTCTTTTCTACGAACATTTTCACGGCTTCAGCTCTGTCAAGCTTATATTCCTGGTGCCCCCTCTACACGAATCTACTTGATTAGCAACTGGGTCTCAACTTTTTTCCAGTCAAAACAGTAAAATGTAATCAAAACTTCTACCCAATCAATTTCTTTTCTCGCATTTCCAGCCTGTGGAACTCTATTCCGTATACTTGCTTCCCTGATAGCTGCAATCCCCAAGAGTCTAAGTGCAGCGTCAATTTCTGTTTAATCTCCTTGATTTCCATCTTTTTCTCATCCTTTCCCTCCACCCCATGGAACTTGTTCTTCTTCCTTCTCTCTCTACTATCCCGTATCCCCTGCACACTAGTATTCCCATGTTTCTCTCATCCTTTCTCCGACACCCCATGTATCTTTTTCGTTTTTGTTTTCGGTCTTCTCTCATATTACCCCCGCTGCACCAGTGGCAGTACTTCTTTTCTTGGACTGAAACGATTATATATATATATATATATATATATATATATATATATATATATATAATTAGTTCACGCCAAGCAAAGCGATAATGCCACTAAGACGGAAGGAGATACCGGGAGTGTAATAGAAAGAGATAACTTTAGAAGGAAATGTAAACCTGATCTTAGTCAGGAAATAAGTCACCAATCTCTACTCTTGTTCAAAACTCCGATATATACACTAACGGCCATAATTATTAGGCCACCCAGTCTTTTAAAAAATATGTATTTCAAACAATTTTTAGTATTTATTGCCAAGTGAATAATTGTAAATGAAAACAGAATGGTTCGTTTCTTAACACTGCACAATAACATGTGCATCAAATCAATTTATAAATATTTAATAATTACCCATATTGCAATTTCATCAATGAAATAATGAAGAAAATTTATGGTGATTCGGATGAGTTCGTCTTTTCTTCCTTGCCTTGTAAAATTTTGCAAAGTAATAATAACAAAAGAGCCATTCTGTTTTCATTTAGAATTATCTACTTGACAATAAATAAAAAATATTATGAAATACATCGTTTCTTTTAAAAACTCGTGTGGCCCAATAATTATGCCCGGTATATATATATATATATATATATATATATATATATATATACATATAAAGGGCAATCCTACTATTCTCAGAACCTCTAATCTCCTGATGAGAGGCCTTACTGCCGGATGTAGTTTATTGTCACACCCAGGAGTAGTAACAGCTTGGGCTCCCCTGCAAGGCAAACTTATGTCTACCTATTTGACTCTCGTTCAAACTGAATGTTTGTCAAACATTTTGATTACAATACAAAACAATCCTATGCCTACCTGTCTATTGCTTATCAAAACAACAGAATTCTGTATAAACATTAATACACTGTAAAATAAAAGAAGCTAAGCGATTAATATATTTGTGATCATTGCTGTGTGTAAATATGGAGAGAATTACCATAATGACTGTCTACTCGGAAAACAGTATCGTATAACCAGGTTCGATTTACAATTGAATCAGTTTATGTCATTTTCGCAATTATGCCGTTGGGAAAAGCTTGATCCTAAGTACCTGTTTGGTGGGTTATTTTTGTTTTATTTACAACAAACATCAGTGATCGGTGTTCAAAACAATATAAAAGCCAGACTGTTAAGTGCTGATTTTTAAAAATGACAGGTTTTTTTTGGGGGTTTTTTTTTTGGGGGGGGGGGGGGGGTTCTACTCCGCAACACAATTTTTCTACTTTCGTTCCCTGTATTTCGCATTCTGCTTCATTGGGTAAATTTTAATAAATATGATGAATTTGAATTTCCGAAACTTTATTCTTTAGCCCGTCATTCTGATGAAACATCTTAAAATGAAACTCAGTGTGTGACTACATCATCAACCGACACTTCTATGAAGGAAGGTCAGGGAAAAATTATCCGCACTTTCTCCATGGCAGTTTTAGTTTTATCACACTGCCATCTGCCCATGCGTGCTTATTGTGCTCACAAAGTTTGAAATTGATCGCGCCAGTTTTGTTGCTGCTGTTACAGTGCAGACATGACCGTCCGTCTAGTAGTGTAAACCAGGGAGCTCAGAAGATGTGTCAGGCGCTGAGATTCATCAGAGGCTTTTAGCACAATACGGCGACAGTGCACTACCGCGTAGAAGTGTGTATGAGTGAATCGAGAAGTTTTAAAATGGTCGGATAAGCGTGACTTACGAAGAAGGAGGAGAACGCCCGCTGACAGCTCGATAAATGACCCAGCGATTTATCATCGATGAAGTACCATGCAGATTCAGATCACTGCTCTTTGTTTGTCCTTGGTGCACACTGCTAGTGAAGCGGCTATGCTTATGTTGCAACAACAGTAAGAAAACTGGCAAGGTCAAGCTAAAAAGCTACCACGTGACCACAAGAGAAGAGGCACTCTGAAAGAGCGACGCACTTAGGAGCCGGGATTTTTTTTTTGAGAAGGAGGGAAGCAAACTCAAGCTGCAATCAGCGTTTTTATTTTCACACTACAGCCCTATCCTATTCACAACTTAGGAATGAGTTTTAATGGAAGTATTTTACAAATCATAAATTAAAATAAACGGAATAACTTTTCATTCATAGTAGTGGAGTTCTAATCTATTCTTGCCTTCTTGTCCACTTTCAAGCTGTTGGAAGACAAGAGAGGTTTCCGTCAAAACAAAATCAAATATCTGTTTCTATCTATCTAGTTGTTTTATCTTTTTTGTTTTTCTTTCAAACTGATCTCCGTGTGTGTCCTCAAAAAAACTAATTAAAAAAGAAAACACAGAGGGAAATGGGCTGAAGATCAAATCTTTTCAAAATCACAGACTGAACAATTTCATAAACTTTCGAAGCTTATAAAAGTCGTCGGGGCCAACCGAGGGGTCAGCCAAAATTCCCTTCTGTAGAATTGTCACTTCACAATAGTACCAACTACAAACACGTATGAATAGAAGGCAGTATGACAAACCTAAAGATATGCTATGGCGAAATTATTGACTTACTCTGGTACATCTCTAGTAAATGTTTCGGATGATAACGGATATCACGCGTTATCCGAAAATCACATGTGAAATCTTGGCCGAAACGATGTGTTTATTATAACTGTTATAGCTAACAAAAATGAGAAATTTATCTAGAAAAGAACAAAATATATACGAAAAATTCAACTATCTGGGCAATGTAGTGACAGGCGACTGAAAATATGACACGGAAAAATTAAATAGCATTGGAACAGCGTAAGTTGCCTGTCTGAAAATAAGCAAAGCATTAAGAAAAAAAGAAAATGTCTTTGGAAACAAAAAAAGAGAAGTGAACAGTTCTTTAATATCTAAACTTCCTTATAGTGAGGGATGCTGGATAGTCCCTTCAATGATGAAAAGACTTGGTGCCACAAAGATGCAGTTCTATTGATGAATGCTAAAATGTGAGCAACAAGGCACTTTAAGAAAAATATTAACTGCTAGGAAACTGATACTTAAAACCAGAAAGAAACTGGGGCACATAAAGAGGAAAGAGATCCTGGAGAATTTAAAACTCACGAGACTAAGTGAAGGCGAAAAAAGTGTAATCATAGTGTAATAATCCTTAGACAAAGTAAATCTTACCTGCTGTTATATTTTGCTTGTTTTTGATTCTTTTTTTTTTTTTTTAATCGCTTATTCCAAGCAATGCGATAATGACGTAAGGAGTTGCTGGGAATGAAGGAAAATGAGAAAACGTTAATAAGGAGAAAAAAAACAATAAAAATAACCTTTCAGTATTTGTCTATACTTCTGAGATGAGGTATTATTTACACTGACAATTTACTATCGTCCTCTTCTTTGTTGCCATTTATACGACATTTTTGCCGTTGTACTCTCCGGCCTTCTTCATTCTCGTCCGTTGTGTAGAGCCTCTTTTGGTAGTCATGACTTATCTTCCTCTAAGCCTTCTTAGTTACTTGTTCACCACTACTGTTGCCTGGTACTGAACTCACAACTCTTTGGGTCAAGTCACACGAACTAAATGGCATTGGAATAGTGTAAGCTGCCTGTCAACTAACCAATGTCTTTATCCACTGGGTCATGTGTCCTTAAGAACAACTGAATTTTGGGGACTTATAAACCTAATGTTGTTTTTGTTTTTTGCCAGAGTTCATATTGCATTTTTTTATGTTAATGGTTTTCTTTAGTATTTTTTAATGTTAATAATTTTCTCTGGTATTATTTACCAGAGCTTATATTGCAATTTGACACTAATTATTTTCTCTGGTACTCCGTATTACTGATTCTAATATTGTATTTATCTCTATGCTCGATCGGCTTAGGAGTTTCTTGTAGACTAGCATATGTGCTGATTCCTTATTTTCCAGTGGAGTTCTCTATCTATTATTTCAATTTCTATAGATCCTGTAGGTGGCGGTGATCCACTTTCTCCTTCCATATGTGGTCAGCCACGCCTAATGTTACTATCTCCCCTCGTGTTACGACCTTGCGATGTTCTTGTAGCCTTACCTTAAGGGGTGGCCTGTTTCTCCTTTATATTTTTTCCATAGCTACATGAAATAGCGTACACACACTTCTTAGTCATCTTCTCCTCTGTTGGGGGTCTTACTCAGAAAAGGTATCTGCGAAATGTAGAACCACTTCTGAAGATTGTCCTGATGTTATATGAACCCCCACAGATCCTTTGTATTTTCTCCGATAACCTCTTCACCTCGGGTAGAAAGACCGAAGCTGTTTTCTGAGAGTTGTTATCTTCATGCACTCTCCCTTCCATGTATGTTGGAGTTGTTGTCATGTACCCTGGATAATTGTTTCATTGTAGGGTACTGCTTATACTGACCATTTCCTATTCGTATGACTCTGGGTCGCCGCTTTTGACTTTTGCTCGATGTTTCAGGCAGCGAATGATCCCTTTCTTTACATTGTATGGGTAGTGTGAGTTGAAGTTGAGGTATTGTTCAGTGAATGTTGGCTTGCGGTATACGGATGTCTTGAACCCCACCGCTGTTCGAGTTATTAGCACATCAAGGAATGCCAGTTTGTTGTCACTCTCTTTTTTCAATAATGGACTGTATGGATGATCTTTTTGAGTTCACATGGTCTAGGAGCGTCTTGACCTCCTCCTGATGAGGCCAAAGTATGAAACTGTCATCAACGTATCTTAGCCATAGAGTTGGCTTTAGAACTGCGGATTCTAATGCCATCTCTTCAAAGTATTCCATATATTTGTTAGCAAGTGATGGTGATAAACCTTCATCCAGTCGATATGTGTCTGATCCCAATGTGTGTTGTTTGTATGCAGAAAGTCAGCATCTCAATCAGGTTATCTAGTGGAATACTGATACGTTCTCCTAGGTATAAGTCCGAGACCAGTTTGTCTCTGAGTAACGATAGACTCTCCCGTCTAAATATGACAACGGTACTCCATTCTTGGTCTGTTTATAAGTTGCGGAGGGCCATGTCCTAAAGAATGAAAGAATAACATATTGGGATAAAAAGTAGAAAAAGATATTTAAAAACATGATAATCCTCCTATTGATACTAAATGCGTGGCCTAGTGGTTCGAACGTTCGCTCCTCTGACCATGAAGCCCGGGTTCGAATTCGAAAAATAGTCGATTTGTCAGAAAGGTGACTTCTTGATGTTATCGGTCTATAGGAGTTGATCTCAGCGTGCGGCATCTTTGAAAAGTGCCTAAAAACCATACGACGGGCATGACTCAAGCCTTGTGAGTGAAATTGGGTAGACAGCTCCCTTTGAGGTGTCGTCGATGGTTGTGCTAGCGCAAAGTCACAAAACATAGTGACCGAAATTTTGAGCGTCCTGGCGTTGTCCAAACTACTGATCATGCTAGATAACACGCTTTCTCACAGAAAGTGTAACTCAGGTCCACTCAGCATGGTTGCAGAATAAACCACAGGTATGAGTGTTGAACAAAAACAAATGTGCTTGAGCAGGCGTCTGCAATAGGGATTAGCTAGCCGCCCTGGAAGACGAATATCCTCAAATACGACTGGCCAGGCATTATACTATGTACAGCAAGCCTTCAGATTTTAAAGCTTCGTATACAACATACTGAAAGACTTGTCTTTTTTCAAGCAGTTACGTCAAAGACGCTTTGTGGTGGAATCTTTTGAAAGGTTGCTTTAGTTTCAAGTTAACTATCTTCTTGGGTCCTTTTTTAAGCATTTCCCGTAAATGGAATAAAACGCTGGAGAAGCGCAGTTGTCACAGGACAAGATAATAGGCAGACTGTAAAGTTTAATTTGAGTGCATGTAAAGTTGATATATGATATGCAACAACCCCGCGGAGATTACCGGAAGAAATACATTTAATTCGGCACGACGAAGTCTGTGTGACTCAGAATGAAAAGGAACCCGACAGTTATTCGACAGAGAAGAGATAAGTAGCCCTTGCTGGTGATCAGCTGAGAAAGAACCTTCTACGGAAGACAAAGTAGAATGTGCAGACTCAATGGTAGAACCGCGGATGTGTATCCCCATTGTCAGCTATAGAAGTGTTTTATTTCCAGCACTCTAACAAGAACGATTCTTACAGTATATACCAGAAGACTGATACTTTCACAGTTAATTCTAACATGAGACAATTGAGTTATATGCTTGGTTTGCTTATGTAGTTAACTACAAATTCATATTCTTTTTTAAATCCCAAATCAGGGCATGGACGATCACGGCTCTCAAAACTTCCGATAGTTTATAGCCACATCATGTTGACAATCCGGTTCCCGTATGATCACTGAAGTTTAGCAACGTCGAGCCTGGTCATTACCTAGATTGGTAACCGCTTAGGAATACCAGGTCCTGTAAGCTTGGATGTGAGAGAGATGTAATGAATAATGGCTAGAAATTGTTAATGGAGAGCTGAGTTCTAATTCCAGTCGGGTTCGTTAGATTCACTTAAGCACAAATACTTTTCGGTATAGTATGGCGTTCGTATTAGAGCCAAGCAGTACAGTATGCTGTTTCCCAATCTCTGTCGAACTGAATTTCGTCATGGAACTCTTTTTCTCACAGGAAGTTCCCAACTTACTCTACTATACTGTGCTGTCTCCAAAATTAAAAACAAACAACGCGCATGCGCGAAATAAAAATATAATACAATATATCCATCACATCCTGTACTTTGTTAAGTATAAATTTTTTAAAGTATGGTCAACCGTACACGACATTATCATAAAATAAGAGTGATGAATGTAGTAAATTTTAAGTCAACATTCTTAAAATGACGGAGAACATATTTTAACATGACTGAGTACTTAAAAATTATATAAAGAACGCTCATGTCATTTTTTAAAATGATGTTTTATAGTCTCCTTAGATAACAATCAATATCTCATCACCTCGTCAAACACGTAAACATGGCCCCTGTCAGTTACAAACACTGCTACTTTGTATTTTTATTTCTGAGATGAGTAATTTTCAATATCTTGGTATTATTTTGAACTATTGTTATCATCTTGGTTGATATAGATGTTATTATACACAAAACGCTTCGACCAAGTACCCTTTGGTCACCATCAGGTGTCCATTGATTCGCTGATATGGATTATCTTGTTGATTATTGTGATATATCTAATGAAATCAGTTATTGTTCTTTCTTGTAGCACGTCACTACTAGATCTGAGGATTGAACTCATGATGATATTAGATGATACTAACACATTTCTAACCATCATGTATAATCCACCACCCCACCGTCCAGAAGGACTGTAGTGGTGTATTTTTGGAGTTTTTTTATATTCAGTGTCAGATGGTTTTGACAAATAGATTATGCTAGTTGGTTATTTACCAGTTAATATTTTAGGCGTTACTTCTGTCAAAAAAATGGCTAAATTATTATATTGTACGCTATTATAAATAATGACTTCATAATCGCCGATTATTTTAGGCTTAAATCCTGTTTTATAGTTTTATTTTTCGTTCTGATATCTTTTTCCAAAGTTAATAAACTTTATGAATTTGTGTTTCTTTATATGTGTACAACTGTTTCGTAATTTTAATGCTTTCTAGTGTTTTTGTTTACCTAAAATTTTATATATTTAAAAGCTATTCATTTATTTGGATCTTCGAAAACATGCAATGTATATAATGCTTTTATACATGCATTATATATGCTTCGAAAGTTTTCATAGCCTAGAATGACAGCGTGAATACGTTCTCACTGTCTATAAAATGCTTCTTTAGCATGCGTCTCAAATAGTCTCTGAAAATTAAATCCAGCTTCACGCCGGAGAATAGGCGAAGGAGGATGACTGACACATCATAACCAACTGCTTCGGATAGATGGAGATCATCCCAGGAAAATAGTCTATTTAAAGGAAGGAAAACTCTGATTTTAAACCTCTACTGCCTTGCGGATATATCAAAACAAACACGGAAAAAGCTATAGAAGTAAATCCAAACAGAAACTCCGGAGTGGAGACCCAAAGGCGTTTGACTGACAAAACTGACAATTTTCCGGCAACTACTGCAGCCAAGCCGGACTCAAATATAATTTCTTATATTGCTTTGGGTCTTGTCTTTACTGCTGTAATGGGAGGCATGTAGTCTGACACGTGCACTCCCTCCAATTACCATCACCCAAGAGAGGGGATTCCTCTCACATCAACAAAGGACTTAATTTTGATCAAACAGAGCGTTAACTTTACTTCCTAAGATAAACGGATGCCTATTACAGACCATCAGATAAAAATAAAAGAATGATGCGAATTCATATATCTAGAAAGTACATATAGTGCGTATATAACTGCCAACGTAATTCTCAACAATAAACTGATTAAAATTAATTCATAGATAAAAATAAAGCAAGAGATGTAACTCTTAAAATTTCAACTTTGTATTCGTGTATTTAAAATTTCTAAATTAAAAATACGTGTATTTATCATAAAGTTTAATAAATTGTTCATTTCTCCATGACCAAACCCTTCCTAAAATATTGAAATTCACTGCGAACTGTTAGAGTTTTATGTGGAGAAACAGATAAATATGGTTAAAATTTATGCACTTCAAAGCTTCCCATTCCTCCTCATTCTTAGGCATATTATTCAATTTACACAGGCTTGTTACGTAGGTTTTTGTTTCTCTTCGTCCATCTAACTTTAAATATATCTATGAGTGCCAAATTTTAAATTGTTAAAAAAAAAGCAGGATCGAGCCTTGTCTACTTTTTCCCAGACGAGACTCCTACTTCCAGCATAGCTTCGTCGAGATTCCTCTCCACCCGAAGACAGAGAGTCCGACACGTCTGATTTTAAGTAGATATCTTGCTTCTCTTCATCTGTGAGGAGATTGTTTAGCATTTAATGATTTCTGAAAGAAGTGATATTACATAGCAGTTTGTTTGCTTCAAACAAAATGTTCTCGTTTCATAATATTTTGGTTAGGTTTTAAAATGAATCTTTCGCTGTTCCAATACGCATTCGAAATTTGATATCACATTTTCCCTAATAAAATGAAATTTGAAATGAATATATTAGCTTCACCATTTTAACTGCAACTGAGTCTATCTTCCTTTCTATTTTAAGATTTGGTTTTAGTGACAATATTCCAGGTAATGATTGGGTTGTTGTTGTTGTTGTTGTTGTTGTTGTTGTTTTTTCTTGCCAATAATATATGAAGCGGAACCTTTGCTGTACTTATAATTGTTTAAAATCAATATATTTTTATATATATGTCTGTTTTGTTTTTTGTTTTTTGTTTTTTTCCCCCTTTTTGGAGTTCATGCTTCATTTGGGAGGAAAAAAAAAAGTTTGAAATTTTTATTTATTCTGTCATGCGAAGCTCCTTTGGCCAAGGTATCAGCAGCCATTACAGCTCCATGCCATGTGATGTTCTTTGAATGGGAATTTACTTAGCAGCTTAACTCGATGTTGATTTTTGGGAAAAGCAAGAATTGAAGAATGAATCTTTAATTCAAATTTCCTGTGTTAAACTGTGAGGTATTTTTCGTTTGTTTTTGTTTATTTTTTTTTTTATATATATATCTGTTTTGTTTTTTTTTTCCCCCTTTTTGGAGTTCATGCTTCATTTGGGAGGAAAAAAAAAAGTTTGAAATTTTTATTTATTCTGTTATGCGAAGCTACTTTGGCCAAGGTATCAGCAGCCATTACACCTCCATGCCATGTGATGTTCTTTGAATGGGAATTTAGCAGCTTAACTCGATGTTGATTTTTGGGAAAAGCAAGAATTGAAGAATGAATCTTTAATTCAAATCTCTTGTGTTAAACTGTGAGGTATTTTTCGTTTGTTTTTGTTTATTTTTATTTTTTTATATATATATATCTGTTTTGGTTTTTTTTTCCCCTTTTTGGGGTTCATGCTTCATTTGGGAGGGAAAAAAAAAGTTTGAAATTTTTATTTATTCTGTTATGCGAAGCTACTTTGGCCAAGGTATCAGCAGCCATTACACCTCCATGCCATGTGATGTTCTTTGAATGGGAATTTACTTAGCAGCTTAACTCGATGTTGATTTTTGGGAAAAGCAAGAATTGAAGAATGAATCTTTAATTCAAATTTCCTGTGTTAAACTGTGAGGTATTTTTCGTTTGTTTTTGTTTATTTTTTTTTTATATATATATCTGTTTTGTTTTTTTTTCCCTTTTTGGAGTTCATTTGGACTTTAACTAAGTTAAAACTTAGTTAACCCCACTTTTGTAAGTTTGTGTTTTTTCAAAGGTTGTTCGTGTTCGTTTGTTTTTTTTTTTAATAGGAGTAGATAGGTCACACTATCGCCTGGTCTATACTCCTCCCACGTCTATTGAACTGGAGTAGATGCTCGTTCCTTGTTTCCTGTTTAGGATGTGGTTTCCGGTTTTCTCTTTTCTCTCTTCAGACCTTGGTACTGGTGCTTCCGTGAGTTTCCTGCGATCTGGACGGTTGGTGGCAATGGCTCATCACTGTGAGGGTACCGGGTTGGCAGTTTCCTGGTTGCTGCTTCCGACTGGTAGTTAGGAGCCCTAACTCTTGCGTAGCGTCAAGAGCGGCTGCTCTGATCAACAGTTGTATAATATCGGGGTTCTTGTAGTGCCATGTCGCGCATGGATAGGTGTCCCTGCAAGCGCTTTCGGTGGGCAACCCCGAGGCCACACCTTGTTGCAGCCCTAGCCAGTCTCCCTCCCAGCACAGATCGTGGGTAATGACCGCCTGTGTCCTCTACCCTAGGTCCCTCTCTATAAACAAAAAACATGACGAAACAAATCAGAAATGACCCTAAACCAGTTAAATCCAAACCACCTAAGCCCATTAACCTCTCCTTCACTAATATCCGAGGCATTCGTACTAACTTTGCTAGTGTAGAAGCGTTCCTGCATGAAAAGTCCCCTGACATCCTCGCGCTCTGCGAAACTAACCTCAACTCAGCTATTCCCTCCTCTGACCTCTTCATCCCTGGTTATCTTCCCATTTTAAGGAAGGATTCCACTGTCCACATGCATGGGCTGGGTGTTTATGTCAGCAAACACCTCCCCATAACTAGGGTGACTTCACTCGAATCTACTGACCACCAATACATATGTCTCCGCTTGTCTCTCCTCAGTTCGGTTAGCTACCTATTCTTCCTTTACCGTTCTCCCTCCTCTCCTGACTGCTCCCTACTAGATAGCATTGCCGACGACATAGATAAGGCTATTTCCTATCACCCATTTGCCCACATATTTGTATTTGGAGACCTCAATGCCCATCACTCTGAGTGGCTTGAAAACGCTGTTACTGATTCGGCGGGCATTCACGCCATGAATTTTGCTATTTCCCAATCCCTTACGCAAGTGGTGGACTTCCCCCACTCGCTTCCCAAGCACACCCTCGGGTCATTCCTCACTGCTAGATATATGTTTCACCTCTGCGCCCGACGCCTGTCAAGTCTCGCAGCTTTGCCCTCTCGGCAACTCCGACCACGCTGTAGTCTCCCTCAGTATTTCTTTCCAATCTCACTCCCCCCAGGAGCCCCCTACTTATAGAACCTCCTACCTCTACCAAAAAGCTGACTGGGATGACTTTCGCGATTTCCTCTGCGACGTCCCTTGGGGAAAAGTGTTTGACCTATCAGTTGATGACTGTGCCTCTGAGGTCTCGTCATGGGTGAAAGCTGGCATAGATGCCTTCATACCCACCAGGAAGTATTGCTTAAAACCTCATTCCTCTCCGTGGTTCTCTCCGGCCTGCTCAGCCGCCATTGCCCACAGGAACCATTACTTACGTCTATTCCGGGGACAGCCAACTGATCACAATAGGCGCCTGTTCACATTTAGGAACCCTAAATGACGCCAAACAGTTGTTTGCTGAGAGAATGCGACAGCACATAGCTGGCCGCAAGTTCGGCTCCAAGGACTATTGGAGGATTTGTAAACGAGTGCTCAACAATAGGAAATCCTCAATACCTCCTTTAATCCATGGATTTGATGTTCTCACGTCATCTGCGGACAAAGCTGAGTGCTTTGCCCGCAGATTCTCATCCAACTCAACATTCGACTCGTCCGGAGTGCACCCACCCGACTTCCCTATTAGAACTGAGGCCAAACTGCACGACGTATATATTACCCCGTCAGTAGTATCCAGAGTAATTTCAAAACTCGACCCCCATAAGGCGTGTGGAGACGATGGAATCCCGGTGATAGTCCTTAAGAGGTGTGCCCCTGAACTTTCCCCTGTCCTCTCTAAACTGTTTAACTACTGCCTTTCTGCTTCCTGCTTTCCTGCATGCTGGAAATTCTCCTCAGTCGTTCTTGTCTTTAAGAATTGTGGTGAACCCTCGGACCCATCCAACTATCGCCCTATCAGTCTTCTACCGATATTCGGGAAAGTATTCGAGGCTATAATCAATGCTGAAATAGTTCATCATCTCACCGCCCACAAACTGTTCTCCGACAGGCAATATGGATTTCGATTTGACAGGTCCACAGCCGACCTGCTAACAACTGTAACGGAGTACATGCTACAGGCCCTTGATGAGTCTGACGAGGCTCGCGCGGTTGCTCTGGACATCTCCAAGGCTTTCGACAGGGTTTGGCACCCTGGCCTCCTATGCAAACTACGCGGTTATGGTATTACCGGTCGCCTGCTTGACCTAATCCAATCTTTCTTAAATAACCGCAAAATGAAGGTCGTTCTGAATAGGCGTGCCTCTTCGTCCTACAGCACGAATGCTGGTGTCCCACAAGGCTCTATCCTGGGCCCAACGCTCTTCCTTATTTTCATCAACGACCTCCCAGATGAGATCAAGTCCCAAGTAAGCATCTACGCAGATGACACTACAATATACTCCCGCTCCAGTAAGAAACCTGTCGTGGCGGACAGACATAATCTCGCTGCTGACCTTGAGCGGGATCTACACTCTGTGGTGAACTGGGGCAAGAAGTGGCTTGTCAACTTCAATTCCTCTAAGACCAAGCTGTTGTCTGTCAACCATTACAGGCAACCTCTTCTGCCTCCCATAAGCATGGACCAGATGATTCTCCCGGAGAGTAATACACTACGCCTCCTCGGACTTACCCTGTCCTCAGACCTCAAATGGAAGCACTATATTGAATCCATAGCAAAATCTACTGCTAAGAAGATTGGGTCACTATGTCGATCCAGGATGTTTTTTCCACCTGAATCCATCCTGCATATATACAAGTCAACCATCCGTCCGTGCATGGAGTACTGCTGCCATTAATGTCAAGTGCCCCTGCCGTTCTCCTCAGTGTTCTTGACAAGCTCCAAAGGAGAGTCTGTAATGTGATAGGTACTGATCTGGCGACTCGTCTGCAGCCACTTTCCCATCGTCGAAATGTGGCCTCCCTCTGTCTCTTCTATAAATATTTTCATGGCTTCTGCTCGGATGAGCTTAAGTCACTGATGCCTCCTCAACAGGTGTTTACCCGTGCAACCAGACTGGCAACTGGGTCCCACCCATTCACAGTCAGGTTAGCCAAACGCAAACGACAATTCTACTCCTGCAGCTTCCTCTCTCGCACTTCCCGCCTGTGAAACTCACTCCCGTATTCTTGCTTTCCTGACAGCTACGACCTCCAGAAATTTAAAAGCAAAGTTAATACTCACCTACTAACCACTGGACTCTAGCTCTCTCCCCTCCCCTGTATAATCTTCACGTTCTCTCCGCCCATGTATCTGTCATTGCACCTGCTTTCTCAGCTTTCTATTGTTCCTTTCTAACTAGCTTGTACTCCTCACTCTTTTCTAATTAATCCTTCTACATTTATGTAACCCCCTGCACATCAGTGGCGTTTCTGCCTTGCTCGGGGTGAAATGATTAAAAAAAAAAATGTTTATTGAAACGATATTTCCACTTATTTGCTGCTGCGCCAAAATAAAATTTAACATCGTTATCAATCATACCTTCGGACATACACTAGCCGTTTAATGGACAGATATTATATTTTCGACAGTTGCAATTATTTTTAGAAGATTTGCTATTATAATTACTAGGGTAACTGTTATTATGCAGGTAGGACAATTATTTATTTGAGATTATTATGCTGGAAAATATATTTATCTATGTTCTTAACGCAACAATAACTAAGTTTAACATTGTTGAAAAACCTTTTAGTGTAGGAGAATGTTTGAAAGGCTTGCGAATTAAATTTAGGAAGAATTTTCCAATGCTAGTTTGGATATTATAGCTGCAGTGTGGATTAATGGCTTCGTTTATACTACATTGATCACTGCTTTTAATAATATTTTATATGTGTGCATATCCCTATGTCTAATTATTAATTCACATACTTAATATATACATATATATATATATATATAGTGAATTATATATATATATATATAATTATATATATATAATTATAAATATAAATATAATTATAAATATATATATAGAATTATATATATATATATATATATATATATATGTCAAGTGATAAGACACAAGTAGTGTCGAAACAAAATAGCTACTCCTGTATTGATATTATAACATATTTATGTTATAATTTCTGAATAAATATTACTAACTCTTCTTTGTATTGAGCACTTTTTAAGGATAATGTTTCTTTGGATAAGGAATATTATTCCATCCATACCTACCCTATACGTGTATATATATATATATATATATATATATGTGTGTGTGTGTGTGTGTGTGTGTGTGTGTGTGTGTGTGTGTAAAGAACAAACTGGAGAAAAGCTGCCTAGAAAAATGACATGCCTCGAAAACATGAAGACAAATATAAGACGAAAAGAGTCCGAAGAAAAACCAGGAGTTCTCCATCTTCTTAATACTCCTACCCTAATATGTGGTAGGACTCATTTCACATAGAAGTACACAATTCCTCGACAACGACGATATATATATATATATATATATATATATATATATATATATATATATATTTGTTTGAAAATTATTTCTAATCGTTACTCGTATTAAAGCAGATAATTCAATTAAATGGTATATTTATACATATAATTCTACTGGCTTGGTTTTTTTTTATGAAAAATTTTGTTACGAAAATGTGTGTCATTCGGCAGGATTCAAACCTGCGACCACTAACAACATAGGAGAAGCCATCAGTTCATCTGGTGCGTCTTAGACCGCTCGACAACGAATTATACCACAGTCTAATCTAAGCTAAATCAAGCCTTATATACACAACTTTCAATTTTTCGTAAATAATCATCTTTGCTCTGAAATGTGTCTTAATGTAAATAAATATATCGGAAAGTTCCAGAGATTGACAAAATGGAATAAAGAACCAACATATTTAATTTATTTGTTTGAACACACACACACACACACACACACACACACACACACACACACACACATATATATATATATATATATATATATATATATATATATATGAGAGAATTTAGCCGAAAATGTTTCTTATTAAATAGACTGTCCATATTAATTATTTAAATTATTAATTTATTTAAAATTACTATGGCTTGGTAGAAAGTGTCCGTTCATAAGTGACAATCTTTCGGCGTGTGTTTCGTCGTGTTACTTTTCAGTTAAGTTGCGTACTGTGAATCAGACTTGAACTGTGTTCCCTTCTTTCACTAAAGATAGGTCGTCTTATTTTCGCAAAAATTCTGTTGTTTATAAATACAAATGCCGATGTGAAGCGGTGTACATAGGACGAACCAATCTCAGCTTGGAAACACGAGTAGAGCAGCACGTCCTCGCAAATGTACGTTCGGGAAGTCCTAGACGGTCTTTAAAAACAACTCAGGCTGTTCAAGAATCGATCATTGAACGACATTTACTTGATAATCAAAACTGTGCCTCTAGGTATGAGGACACTTGGTTTTCTGTCTTGCACAGTGGTCACTCGGCCCAACATTTATGTGTTTTAGAGGCCGTTCATTCGAAGATTCATCAGCCTCTCATGTGCAGACAGAAAGGGCATTTCATTCGCTCCTTACGATTGTTGGAGGGATTGTGAGTTTGTTTTTTGTTTTTTGTTTTTTGTTTTTTTGTTTGTTTGTTTTTTCATTTTACTACTCTTTTGGAACAGTGTGTTTACACTTCCCTTACGTTGTCGTTATTTTTTTATTAAAATTATACTTTTAAACGTGTTCCAACTTTCCCATCTGAAAGTAATTTTCGTGTCCTGTATATCATTAACATCAACACTAACGTGCACTTTTGATATTGTGTGGGCTGAAAGGATCCTAAGGTCTACATTATGACGTCTACTTTAAGTTTATTTGTTTTTTTCTGTGGGTAGAAGTTCCTGTTTATATATATATATATATATATATATATATATAGCATATTGATTAACTTATTTATGTTCTTCACTTTATTTTGTATTATGATATAGATAATATTAATTTAATTGATTTTTAAGACTGATCAAAAATAAAGTCTTTTTTTGTTTTTGTTTTTTTCTAAAAGAAATACACATAACTCTATAAATTCTTCGTAACTAAAATGTATACATCTTGCCAGAAAGAAGCAATCTAGCCGAAAAAATAGTCGACTTTTATTCTAATTAGTTAAATTAAGCACACCCATATGATCTAAATTTTCTGTCTTTCTCGTTCGTATTAATTCTTTAATAAGCAAACGTATTGTTTTCTGCATTCAATGTAAATCATTTTCACCGAAGTAAGTTGAACATTGACTGATGACGAAATAAAAGCTTTCAATCTCGCAATAAATTTCTGTGTTGCAATGTAAATTAAATTAATTTTAAATTAAAAAAATATTATAATTATATTTTGCGCTACAATTTATTCTGTATTGAGCATTTTTAAAATAAAAATAAAAACCGTAAAAATCCTGGAGTCTGAACCTATTGGTTTTCTACATCTGGATATATATATATATATATATATATATATATATATATATAATACAAGTAACTAAATAGCGACGAAGAATTACTTTTTTCTTGGAAATTTTGCCTTTATTTTTAACCTTTATCAATCGAAAGTAAATGAAGTGAATGAAGCACCCGTCAGTGGGACAATTGTGTATCCCTGGTAAATTGAACGACTTCCTAATAAGCTTTGCTTGTCGTTATAAATTTAATGACTTGAGCAGTTATGGATAGCAATGATTGTCACGTGGTTTGAGATGTCGACGTTTAATTGGCCGTCTGGAATAAGGCAAATCGTGACGCATGCGCACGCTTGTCATTTATGGTATTCCCACTTTTCGCCAAATACCACACACTTTCTCGCTACTTTTTAATTCCAACTTCGTGTCAGATTAGACACACCTTCCAATATTTATTTCATTTTATTCATTTTTTTTAATTTTATTTTATCTTTTTGATAGACATGACAAGTTTCCGGAGATCTTCCTAATTGGGATAAAATACATTTTGTCATATTAATTTTGTTCATCACATTTTTTTTTTGTTTCGTACTATTTTCTCTATGCATATGTGTGTCTATACAAGCATGAAGAAAAATAAATATATTAGAATACATAAAATCGGATAAAGTACATATAACTTAGAGTGAATAATCACACACACATAAATACATGCATACACATCCATGCTAAAGCAGGGGTTACAGCCATGTCTTTGTTCGATTACCGAAGTTAAGCAATTTCGAGCTTTGTCAATACATCGATGGGTGACCACTTGGGGATACTAAGTTGTTATGTCCCCAAGTATAAATAAATAACTCAACAACAGAATCAGAATATAAGTTGCATTCCGCGGAAAAACGGTTAGTATGTACAGAAGTGATTAGTAATATTTACAATAGAAAGATACAAGAGTCCAATCCGTCGTAAGACGTGTGTATACGTGATTACTTCCGGGACGCCACCGGAAGTGTGACTAACTCTTCACTGACTTGCACTGACTCTTCAGTAACTCATTAGAGACTCTCAAGTGACTCTCTACGACATTAGTTAGCTGTCCCTCCCAGTAAGGGCAACATATGACACATGGTCAGTTTATATCTGGGCTTTCCGGGCTATATGGCCCGGCCAAAAAATGTCTGTCTATTATTCCCCAGTCGTGCTTCTACCCTTCGGCGGAACCACGACTGGGTTAATGCTCTCTGCTCGGAAGCAGAGAGCGCCCTCTACCCGAAGGCAGAGAGCTGACAGTGTCGTAGAGTCGTCAGTCTAGTGACTCTCTACGACTGTATTTACTAGCCTTCCCACGTAGGCTGGATGTGACACATGGTCATTTTATAGTGGGTATTCCCGGCCATATAGCCGGGCCAAAAAATGTCTGTCTATTATTCCCCAGTCGTGCTTCTACCCTTCGGCGGAACCACGACTGGGTTAATGCTCTCTGCTCGGAAGCAGAGAGCGCCCTCTACCCGAAGGCAGAGTGCTAACAGTGTCGTAGAGTCGTCAGTCTAGTGACTCTCTACGACTCCCTTGTAGAGAATCCACCATTGCTATATATAGCAATGGGAACAGTCCATTTGTAGTCAAATAGGAGCGGCGCCCTAACACAAGTATTGTGAGCTTGAATGTACGAGTGGTATAGTGGATATCGAAATGAAAAGTCGGAAAACCGAGTTTGAATTTCAGTCGGTTTCATTACATTCAATAAAACTATGAATTCACCTCTTCTCTCCCCATTTATCGGTTAAAATAGTAGGACCCGTATGTAAAGTTATTATTATCTCTAAGATATTGTTAATACAGTAACCCTATTTTCAGATGGCTGGTATTAATTTTAAGTGGTTTTCAAGATGAGAAAAGATTTCTCTAAAATTAGAGGATACAGTTATTTTTGTTAAAAGATAGTTGCCAAAAGGTTAACAAGTGAAAACTAGGTGCGAAGTTACTGAGTACGAAATAATTTTCTAAGAGAATTCATCAAAGTGATTCCAGATGGAATGGTTTTTTATTATGTGTGACCCTAGGTCGAAATAAGGCCTTCACAATTTCCTGTATACTGGGATACCAGGACAGTTGATAAGAAGAGGTGTGAAGTCGAAATGGATAAATGTAATTGTTTTCATTTCGAGATGGTAGGGGTTATACAGTGAGAAAAATGAAAGAACGACATCCCTCTTTCTCACACCAGGTCTGAGTGCCGTTTAACAAAATCAGAATGCAAAGACGAAATTAGTTAGTCGGCTCTCGTGTCTTGAGAGAGGAAGTTGGGAAATACGGTCGGCCTGCAAACTCGGTCCTGCTTTGGTTAAACCAAGATCAACAACACAACGTGAGCGGAATCGGCCAAAGGTCAGGAAGGTTGACTGAACGCACCCAGGGGTCAACTATTTACAGTTGTCTTAATAGTAAATCCGATAAGCCTGCGATGAGTACCAAATAAAAATAATTCTCTTTTCCTCACTGTTTGCAAAATCGCGAGCCAGTGTGAAAATCTATTTTTAATCAAATAGAAAAACGACTGTCTCCGTGCTGAGAAAAGATCAGCAAAATTTTACGAGCAAGTGA
The DNA here is from genome assembly GCA_037127315.1 of Ascarosepion bandense. NCBI lineage: Eukaryota > Metazoa > Mollusca > Cephalopoda > Sepiida > Sepiidae > Ascarosepion > Ascarosepion bandense. Next base: position 3,311,656 of record JBBBDQ010000224.1, on the reverse strand, counting down.
AATATTTATTAAACAATGAAAGGAGAGCGATTTGCAAAAAATAACAAACTGAACTTTCGATGACCTGTGTCATGTTTCTTCCCGTCCAAAAATGAGTTTGCGTTGGGCGCTGACCACGTGATCCGAGTTGGTTATTCATACACGTTTCCCGGCCAATGCAAGCAAAGGACGAAGAAGCACCAGATAGTCTATGCTAAACATAATGTAGCAAGGAAATAATCAGGCTGCCCCCGGTGACAAACATTTGCATCCTCTTACTTCCTCTCTCTGGTGCTGTTTTCTTAATCACTCCTTCTTCCTCTTCACCTATCCGACGTACACAAAAAGAAAGAGATTTACAATACATTACTACTACTTTGTTGATACTTATCCTTTAATGTAAATTTCACATTTCGTTGAACAGACGAACTCTTACTTCTTTAAACTTTTTACTACCAGTTCTCTTTTTACAGTTAATAATTTCATACCTACCATTTGATGTTATGATATTCGATAAAAAAGTTCACTTATTCAGACAAACGAAACATTTTTATCTTACCAACCTTCTGATGATAATCTTAAATTCTGGAGAGTTCGGTTATGTTTGACACAAGGCAAATTTAATAAACATGATCGAGCCCTATAAGCTTGACAAAGTAAAATTAGCAGGTGCTCTCTAAAATGACCCTCAATCAATTGTTAACTGTGGTAATAAGTAGCTTGTACGTTTTAAAACATAACTTCTATCTTTTAATCATCAGGGACAATAATTTTAGCCCTGTATGGCCGATGCTAACCTCCAGGAGAGCAAATTGCGCTTTCTTGTTCTCACATTTTCTATTGATATGAAGTTGAGTGATGATATTGAATAAATTGTTAGGTTTGCTACTAGAAAATCTACAGATCTTGCGATTGATACAGTATTATACTGAACAGTTTTACTCTTCAGAACCCTTCTTCTTCTTCTTCTTCTTCTTCTTCTTCTTCTTCTTCTTCTATATGCCTTGTTCTTTCAGGATGTAGGCGATCATAGCCTTCCACGTCTCCCTATCCCTGGTGGCTCTTAGCACACTTTCGCCTGTAACACCACGCAACCCCCGTTCTGTCACCCACTTGCTCAGGCCCTTTAAATATGTTATCCTTTGCATTCCTCTGTCTCTTTTTCCCTCTATCTGGCCTCTTAGTATCAGGTTCTCCAAGCCCTCCTTCCTCGTTGCATGTCCCAGGAACTTTAGTTGTCTCTTCCTGATGTTCAGTATTAATTTCCTTTTTTGTTTCCACCCTTTCCAAAACCTCATCATTGCTCACATGCTCGGTCCATGATATCCTTAGCATCCTTCTGTGGAACCGCATTTCAGCTGCTTCAAGTTTATCCTTCATCTTTGATGATACTGTTCAGCATTCACTGCCATATTGAAGAACTGACATCACAGCAATCCAGTACTCTCTTCTTTGTTTCTAGTGAGTTTCCTATCTCTTAATACTTTACTCAGCTTTTAGAACGTGTCTTTCGAAATTGAAATCTCTGTGTCGCTCTTTCCGACTTCTATTAGAACACTTCCCAGCTATTTAAATTTTTTTTTTACCTCCTTGATTTTAGTACCCGTCTTGTACATTTTTAAATTTAACATTGTACATTGAATATTGCTGAAATCTTTGGTTTGGAGCTCCTGTAATATATCTCGAGATACTCCACAAAATCCTAAGAAAGTTATGTAGTGTTATCAGCCTTGGCCTAGAGTATCGGCTTCAATCATTTTCCCATTACCATATCATTCCTTACCCGGTACCATTTCTATAGATATTTTCATTGCAATTATTCTCATGAACTTTTCTCCTTGTTGCTGCAGTTGCATCGTTTTGAACGTACAAGTAGATTGGAAACTTGCTTTCGTCGTTTTACGTTGAAATATCTAAAAGTAACTGTAAGTTCTATTCAAATAGTCTCTTTTCTCGCACTTCGCACTTCTCTTGCTTATTTGCCACCTACGATTGTCATAAATGTAAATGCAACGCCAATCGCTATCTTCAGCCTTTCCCAATCCTTTTCTCTTATTATCTTTTCTCTTCACTAAATCTTCACATTCTCTTTTATTCTCAGTAACCCCCTTGCACCATAGTGGTATCGCCTTGACTGTGGGGAATTTATTAAATCTCTCTCTCTCTCTCTCTCTCTCTCTCTCTCTCTCTCTCTCTCTCTAGATATCTATATATATATAGAGAGAGAGAGTGAGAGTGAGACATACTGAATATAACATCTATCAGATAATGACAAATTTTATTTGTATTAACCATATATAATTTGAAAATGAATTATTTCCGCAACGTAGGTTTCAACCTTTCGGTATCTTCAGACAATCGATAATAACCGAAGATACTGAAGATACTTGAAGACATCGAAAGGTAGAAAGCTAGGTTGCAGAAATAACTCATTTCCAAATAAAAAATATTCAAAGTCTCTATAATATAAATGTAATGAACACTTTATAATACAATTGAGTACTGGTATAATTTAATTATGATCAAAAACTAATTATATATATATATATATATATATATATATATATATTGAAATTTAGAAATTTAAAACAAGATTTGATAACGTGTTTCGGCCTTCTGGGCTTCATCAGATAAAAAAGAAATAAATAGGTGCATGCTTAGATAATGAATCAGTAGTCTGAAGGATCACCAGGAAGACAAATCAGCGTTTCTTCTGCCTTCGACTAGTAAAGCAGTAGATTTTTTTTTTGTTTTTGTTTTTTTTTTTTGTGAAGAGGGAGCAATTTAATTCTATTTAGATTCAAAAAAACGTTTTCCTGAAAATTAGAATTCAAGAACACAAGATTGGCTGCAATAAATTCTGATAATTTTTGTATAAAGGAGCGAGAATAGGTTAACTTAAACATCATTCTGTGTAGATTTTACAAAAGAATGGCATCTACTAAAACTGAAATCACCAGCCTCAATCGCTTAACTCGAAATACATCTTGAGTTTCTGACTAATTTGCTACATAATATCTAATTACCTATATGTAATGTCTAATTACGTATATGTAATGTCTAATTATCGATATGTAATGTCTGATTACCTATATGGCAATGAATGTTGGACAATTGCTTCACAAATAAAGAATAGACAAAATGAGACAAAAATGTTTTCCCTGAGGTATGCTGAAAACGAAAATATGAAAAAAAAAGGATATTGTTATTTACAATCAGAAATAGATTGCTGCAATTTCTGAGACACATCATGAGGAAAGAGTGTTTGAAGAATTTAAAACTCTCTCGACCTACTGAAGGCAAAGGAAGTTGAATCACGGAATCGCGGTTTCGTGATAAATGATGGCAGGATAAGTATAAGGAAATATTTTAAAAGGACAAAAGTTAATTTAAAGAGAAAATGACTTTAATGTTTTTAAGAATACTTACCACTATAAGAAAAATCTAGTCATCCACAGAATGCCTTTTTACCTTGATAACCTGTTATTTTTATACAGACACCAGCCTCACCTTCAGTTTTTGTCCTCAGGGCAAGGATACGAGCCTCTCGCGACTCTATTGCTACTTCCACGGAAAGTGTTCGGACGAACTACATTTCCTGGTCCCACCATTTCAAACCTTCACGGCAAGAACACACCTTGCCACTTATATAGTAGCAAACCACCGAAATTCCCTTCGTTCTCCCTCAGTGAGAATTAACAGCTTCGGGTGTGCATGGTTGGGCAGTAGATATCGACTCGGAACGAGAAATCGGCGAGCCCCGTTCGAATTCCAGTTGAATTCCTTGCATTTACTTACTCGCAAACATTCTTGGAAAAGATATTAATTCTTCTCTTCCCTCCAGTTATGGGTTAAATAACAGGGCAGATTGGATTCTATATCGTTGCTTAGCAACCAGTCTAACCCAGAAAGTAATGGCAATCTACTGCGAGATAATCTTCAGCCCAATCAGTCATGTCTCTTTCAAAACATGATCACCCAAGCGTGTATCACGTATGGCACTTAACTGGCTGACTGGCTGGCTGGCTGGCTGGCTGGCTGGCTAACAGCTTCACACCACGAACCACTGTTCTGTCGAACCGACTCCGAAGACGTTTCCCCAATCACTACTCTCTTAAGCTATTCAAGTCTAGGATTAATCGTTATCTTCCACTCCTATACGCATAAATTGCCTCCTAACGTAACCCTCTACCTTGAGTGACCCCCGGATCTTGTGAACTTTGCTGTAAAAAAAATCAAGTTATATTCCATCTTCAAACAGAATATATGGAGAGTTAACAACACATGAACCAATTCAACTTATTAAGATTTATTTACATTGGGTGCTCCATACTTTCAAGTAATATTATGATTTATTGAACAATCTAAATTCCTTATTTTCGGAATTTTTTTATCGTTTCACCCCAAGCAAGGCGGTACCGCCACTGATGCGCAGGGGGCTTCATAAGAGGGTAAAAGTTTAAGCAAGAGGGAAGCAAAGAGAAAAATGAATCAGTTACAAGGGGTGTCAGAGAAAGGGCAAGAGAAGGATGTAGATACAGGTGTGAAGACAGTTGCAAAGGTAGAGTGAGAAAGGAAAAGAACAAGATACACGGGGTGATGTAGAAAGGACGATGGAAGTATAAGAGATGGGATTTGACATTGCGTTTAAATTCCTGACCGAAAGTATGGAGCACCTAATGTGAATCGAATTCACTACTCAGTCGTAATTGATCTAGCAAGAGAAGTTTGTTGACCATTACACCTCGTAGAAGTGATCCTGTTTCCCTAGTTAAGACAAATTAACGAATCAGCTTATCTCACAAAAAAAAGCGTAGTAATTTATCTTGGTTAGATCACTTGATTAAATCCAAAACAATGTGTAAGCAGGAAATTCGGATTGAAATAATAAGTGCAAATGTCTCGTTGAAATACCTTTGAAGAAGGAATCAATTTAGAAATAAAATCTATGAGAAAACGGTAAGCACCTAATCATAGTTAATATAACACCAGTAACCTATCGCCAGGTGCTTACTCATTCCTTCTTTTCTAAACAGGAGCAGAGATTTATACCGTGTTTCCTGTTGGCTCTCCGGTTCCTTCTTCTAAAGTTTTCTCATTCACTTTCACTCCCAGTAATTCATTGCGTCTTAGTGGCATTATTGCTAAACTTGGGATGAAATTATTTTTTTTAACTCATGCAATACCATTACACTGAAATTTTAGTGAACTGATCTCACAAGCTATTAGTACAGAATAACACTGAATCACATATTTTGTTAACAAGTCACTCGCATAGGATATTGCTTTTAGTAGAGAGACATCACTCTTATTTACATTGCAATCTTTTTAAAAAGATCCTGGTTTTCTAATTTCCCATCTGTTATCATGACTGACTGTCCGATTCAAAACATGAATTTAATTTTCTTAAGTAATTGTATTTGAAAACAAATTGGCAAGTTATTTCTTCACGAATTAAAATGAAGCTTTGTTATTAAAACGTTTGATATTCTATCAATTTTACAAGATATTAAACTCGGCAACTCTGGCAAATTGGATTGTGTATAAATAAGAGATTATTTTACAAGTAAATGAAAACAGAATTTGCTAAAAGAAAACCGTACAAAGTCGAGCGTAACCTAATTCATCTCTACCTTCGAAATAATGAAAAGGGAAAAATATACATACCACGTTTTAATCCATTGAAACCGTTTTTACTAAGGAAGAAAGAAAACAAATTTCGCTGTCCGATGAGTGTCATTTTATTAAGCCCTCTTTTCTCATTATGCATTCTAGAAATTTCACCCGCCTCTTTACTTTTTTCTGAGAATACGTCTCTTTTTCGTTTCCATTATCTTTTATACTCCCTGTTCCTCCAGTTAGTTAAGTGCCAAATGTGTTACACGCATGGGCGATCATCTCGAAAGAGACATAACTGACAGGGAAGAAGATTTTCCCCCTGTTTGTTGCCATTAACTTATGTGTTAGACTGGTTGCCAACCAAGGCTATAAAATCCAATCTATCTTGCTATTTAACCCATACCTGGAGGGAAAAGATATCGATTAGTACCTTTTTTAAGGGCATTTGTGCATGAATGAATACAACGAATTCGATTGAAATTCGAATCTGGCTCTTCGATTTCTCGTTCCGAGACGATATCCACTGCACCACAATGCAAACCCTGTTCCTGACACATTCCAAACACCCTTTTCCGAATTTCTTCATCTATTTACTGTGTCCCTTTAGAGTGTTGGCGATCATGGTTCTCCACAATCTTCTGGGCTTTTTAGCTCTTAAGAAAAATGTATTTTTGTCATCTCTCCTAAAACTTGTTCCGCCCTCCATTTTCTCGCTTGGCATGTTATGCATTGTTTTCTTCTGTCCTTCTTGCCTTCAGTCTGTCTTGTAAATATCACATTTCCCGAGCCTGCTCTCCTAATTATGTGTAAAAGATATGTCAGCTGTCTTTTTCTAATGTTTAGTATAAGTGTTCATTTAGTTTCCATTTTCTCTAAAACATTATTATTGCTCAGATTTTCTTTCCATAGTATACTCAGTATCCTTCTGTAGAACTGCATATCTGTTGCTTCAAGTCTTTCCTTCATCCGTGAGAATATTTCAACAGTTCCTTTCTGATAATAACCATAAGTTTTTCTTTTTTGTTTCTATTTTTCTGAACCCCACCGCGTTGTTCCTATGTTCGGTCTATAGTATTCTTAGTATCTTTCTTCAAAATCACAATTTCATTCCGTCAAGTTTTCTCTTCAACTGTGAAGAATGAGTTCACCGTTCACTGCTACATAAGAAGATTAAAATCACATTGCAGTTCCGCAAACTGTTTTTTTTTTATATATATATATTTCCTGTTTTTTGGTACATTGGTTAATTTTTTAAGGACAACTTTCGCTATTTCAATGCAATTTCGGTTGTAATATAACGGTCTGGCCCCACCCAAGAAGGCTGATGAAGCGTGGGTGTTCCCGGTTGATGAAAAGTAGCGGATGTCACTTTGACCCTATTTCCGACAGCGGCGGAAATGCCTACGCAGGCAAACAGACAGGTGACTCTGAGAATCGCGTGGGCGTCGCGGATCGAGGCAAAACCCGGAAGAAACAAGTTCCGGTTTTGGAAGATATAAAAAGACCTCGAAAACAAGGATTCGCGAGAAGTCGAAGAAGAAGCTAGAAGAGCTAAGCAGAGAGGCTAGACTCCCGTCAACCCTTAGAAGAGCGCTCCCTCAACTCTCTGTACCCTAGGCTACACGGTCCATCGTTCATTAATAAAAATATCACTGATATATTTTTATATACACCCGTGTTTGTTATTTGTCGCTATATAACACGGTGTCATGATTTTCATTATCTGTTAAAACACTCCCCATGAATTTAAACATCTGTACTTGTTAAATGTTGACGTCTCCAATTCATAGGTCACATTTTGGGTGTTTTCCCTTACTGACAACCATACAATCTGTCTTATGACAGTTGATGCTAAGTCTTTTTGTCTCACTTTCTTTTACTGGATACCTTAAATGTTCCTGTAAGTTCTTTTTTTGTCTGCTGTCATTTACATATCTTATGTTAAAATTGTGCCCATCAATAATAAACCCCGGCTGGACTTTTAGTTTTACCAGGATCGCTCTAAAGATTGAATAAGTCTGACGAGAAAAGACATCATTGTCTTATGCTACTTTTTATTTTTATATATTTAATGAATTCATTTTTTATCTATATTTTTATAATTATTTCACCCCAAGAAAAGCAGGACCGCCAGTAATGCGCGGTGGGTGGTTTACAGTGAGAAAAAATGATACAAGAGATGGTGAAGAAAGGATAAAAGATGGATTGGACTAGGGAGATATTTTACTGTACTTTTTTTACTTTCTTAGAGTTTTGACTCTAGATTTGGGGTTAACTATTTGCCGATAGCTGGGAGCCTTAGAAGTGCAGCTACCCTGGTCAGGGTAAATCTGGAAGCAACAGCAATTAAGAGGGAATTTCACACTCCTCAAAACCTCCCGAACAGATACTTTGCTGTCGGATATAGTTTATCGTCATACCCAGGACCGTGTTCTTCTTGACAATCGCCATACATTCTCTCTTCAGCACGAGTCTAATGATGAGCAAATAAGGAATATTTCAAGATACTTATTACTCTGTTATAAAATATACAATTATACTCAACAAAAAATACAAATACATCTGGGTTAACTCTTTAGGATAAAGACATGCCATTCATTCATTATTATTTATCGCAAATAAAAATTAATGTAATTGTCGGGATTGAAAAGCAAATTCTATCAATGAAATTGCGTCACTCTTATCACAAAAACGTTTAAGAATTCTAATGACAATATTTCTAATGTTCTGAATGTTGTGAGCAGAAGAAAAAACACCAGGAAGGTTCAATTGATTCGTTTTGTTTTACAACATATCAACCTCAATTTATCATTTAATGCTGACAAATTTTTTTCAATAAAGTTGTACAAATAAAATATATATTCTTTGTAAGAAATCAGTTTGTAGATCAGGTTTTATTGACGTATTTTTGTAAAGAGAATTTTGTCGAGAGTTAAATTATTACTGGCATATATATTTTTCTTCAAAAATATATTGCTGTTAGTATTTTATTTTTTCAAAAATGTATTGTTGGTAATTTTTTTTTTCATAAATATATTACTGGTAATATTTTTCTTTCAAAAATGTATTGCTGGTAATATTTTTTCTCCTAAAAAGTATTGCTAGAATTTTAACTACAAAAATCTATTTTTATACTTCCATATTGTTTTAACCCCACTTTGAGAGTTGACTATTTACCCATAGCTGGGATCCTAACAGGTGCTACCAGAATGGACCTGGAAAGAAAAGAAACTGATAGGTTGTTCCATGCTCCTCAAAAATTCCTAATTAAAAGCCTTGCTGCCGGATGCAGTCTATCGTCAAACCCAGGACCTGGATGTAGTTCATCGTCATACCTAGGACGACTCACTGGGAGGGTACCCTTCTGCAGAGGTGCAGTCGGCGTATTCTGAAGCCCCAGCCAGCAGGGTGCATATGAAGCGAACTGCCACATAAATGTATTATTAATACATGAGGACTATGCTACATGCATCCAGAACTGGGTGATTTGATAAATATACCTATGCGGTTTTCCATCATGTTGCTCCTTTATCAAAACTAGTTTATTTAATCCTGGTAAGTGCAATAAATTAAATAAATTAAAGTGTAAAATTTAATTTCCTTGTTGAATGAGAAATTTTCAAAACCAACAGCATTCTTGCAGTATCTCGTATGTACATGTATAGTATTAGGATCACTAAATAGACTTGATCACTCAGGGGCCAAATCAAACCGCCGATATTATTGTTTTATTTATCTGACAGAAACTAAATTTTCGTTTGATTTGTAAAATCCAAGATTCGCATGGAAATATTCATTATAAACCAACATCTAAAATTCGAACATAAAAACAAAAGAAGTGTATTTGACTAACTTGAACTGTTTTTCTAAATAATTTTACAGTAAAAAGATTGTCTGGGCCAACACCTAAAATAGAACCTCAAATGTATAATTAGAATTTCTAACCACTAAGCCAAATCTGCCATTCGTGATATCATAAAAGATTAGCACATTATCCAAGAACGTGAATAACTCTTATTTTGAATGTTCAGTTGTCCTCACTTGAAATTAGACCTTCCTTTTAATGAGGTAAGAAGCCTTACTATTTCAATTACAGAAACGTAATCAGAAATCCATCAACCTCTTAAATATTCTGGTCGCCTTTTGAGGATCAGTAAGCTGAACGTCTAGATAATTATTCATGAATTTGATCCACACTGGGTAACTTGTAATTGTGGGAAATTTACTTTCCTGAAAAAGTGTTTTAAAAGAAAGTTTTATCAATTTCTACTGTAGTAGTAGTAGTAGTAGATACTTGGTGAATTCCTTATAAGAAAACGTCTAATATTACTATTAACATTAAAATTTTTAACATTGAGAACCGTCGTGATTCAAATAATAGTAATATCAATAATACACTGATTAATAGATTGAAAAATAAAACCATTTTATTTTGAAATAGATATACAGATGGCTGCGTTGTGGTGCAGTGGATATCGGTTGAAAACGAGAAATCGGCGAGCTGAGTTCGAATTCCTGTTGAATTCATTGCATTCACTTACGCACAAAAACCCTTGAGAAAGGTATAAATCTGTCACTGCCCCCTCCAGCTATTGGTTAAATAGCTGGACAGATTCGGTTCTCTAGCCTAGGTTGGCAACTAGTAAACAGCAGAAAGTAATGGCAGCATACTGTAGAAAGATCAGTCAGTCATGTCTCTTTCGAGACATGATTATCCAAATGTGTATAACGTATGGCACTTGACTGACTGATACAGATGGCTACTATTTCCATGCAGGTGGCATTTCGAAAGAAGACCCAAGAATTAGTTTGCAAAAAAAACAGCTGAGAAAGAAGAGTTTAGTGGAAACAATTTTTGAAATGATAACTTTTGCATAATGGCATGAATATATATCTTGGAAATTTATATATTTATGTAATTAATTTTTCTAACTAAAATTCCGTGTGAACGTCACGCTCTCTTGAAAAAATCATATTGAAGTATAATCTTTTGTGTGATCATACCAATTCTAGAATCCATTAAATTACACTGGTCAACAAAAAACAAAAATTGAAATGGTATCGAGACACCAAACATCTTTGTTAGCTAATTTGAGGGCGCTAAATTTGAAAATTACCTTACTATTTCTTGGTTAGCTGCAATTTTTGCTGTACAGAAATGCTTCATTTTTGGGGAAAAAAATTCATTTGTTTTCTGTATATATGATATTGACCGATGGTAAAATTTCTCAAAGTAAAATCGTAGAAACCTCTCAATTTGAATTTAAAATCTAACAAATATTGGTTTGCTCATTTTTTTCAAAAACAATCTTACCCTACCCAGACCAACAAGTATTTTCATCAAATCATTTAATAAATTAACAGCGGAAATAAAACTTTCGTGAACATAAGAACTATGGTAAAAATGTTCTCTTTCGTGATTGTCTGTCATGTTCAATCTTATTTAAGTCCCTTTTGATAGCCCAGCATTAATCAGCCATCATTCGTTTGTCCCAGCGTCCGTGGTAGCGATCTTCTATTGTTTTCATATCCTGATGGAATCGTTCTCCTTGCTCGTCACTCACATTGCCACAATTATCCGGAAATTTGTCTAGATGGCTATGTAAAAATGAATCTTAATACTCATATTAGCGTATTGCTGAAAAAGTTTATAAGTTAATTGAATTGGGATGAGAAATTGGAAAAATTCAGTACTTCTATTTTAGAATTTTTAGCTCAAAATACTTTTTGTCTTCTTTTTTATAATCATTTCACCCCAAGCATTGCAGAAACGCCACTCGTGCGCAGGAGGTTACTGTGAGAGAAAAAATGTACAGTGGGTATCGAAGAAAAGATAAGAGATGGATGTGAATCAAGGAGATAAAATATGGCAATTGACGTTGCATTTAAACTTTTGGAGATTTTAGCTATCAACGAAAGCAAATTGAAGCGAATTCCACAAACGAGAAGTGCGAGAGAATAAACTGTTAGAGTGGAAAAGGCGGTTATATTTAACTATTTCTACGATAAAAGGGGCGTGACCTTGATGCAAATCTAGTAGAATGAGTGGTCAAAGAACGTGGTCAGGGAAAAAAAAGCTCGTCAAAGCAGTTGCCGTGAAAATATTTGTAGAAAAGACAGCGGGAAGCCACATCACGTCGCTGAGAAAGTGACTGAATGTGGGATGCCAAGTCAGGATCGATTGTATTGCAGATCCTCCTTTGGATTTTGTCGCGAACTTCTAGACGAATAGCAGGAGTACCCGAGCAGATATGGCAACAGTATTCAATGCACTGACGAATGGTAGATTTATTAATATGCAAAATGGATTCAGACGAGAAAAACTGCCTGGCTCGACACAGTGAACCAACATTCCTAGCAGTAGATGCAGCTATGGATTATATATTCTCATGAATTATTTTTATTTCAGGTGGCTGACATAAATTGCTTGGCTTATATAAAATTGATGCGTTTCTACGGCTTTTATTAACTAAATGGTGCGATCAGTTGAGATTGTAAATTGATCTTTTTTTCCAAAAAAATGAGCAATTTCAGTAATTAAAAACAGTAGCTAACCATGAAAAAGCTAAGGTCATTTAAGATCAATCAGTCTCCATCAAATTACCTAAAAAACGTGTTTTGTCTCTTGGCACCTAAAATCGTATTGACCAGTGTTATCTATTTCACTGTTAGGCCTTGCTCTTTCCAAAAAAATAGAAGTATGCATTTGCCCTATTCATTCGGTCAGTTGGTGAATTTTATGTATTATCTATACTTGTCGGGTTATTTAATAGTATTATTTCATATTACACTTGAGTTAACAATTTGTCACGTTTATCCTTGAGTATGTAAGTAAACAGGAAATGCGTTGTGGTGTGGTTGATATCGGTTCAAAGTAAACCGAGTTCGAATTCAAGTTGAATTCGTTGCATTCAATTACACGCAAACATCCTTGGCAATAATCCTTCTCTTCTCCCCCCCCAGCTATGCGTTAAATAACAGAACAAATCTGTAAAAAAAGACAGGTTGAGGAAGCATTGACCACTCCCACCCCCGTCGATGGCGAGGCGTCCTCTATTGCCCAAGATCCAATGGAAGCGATGGGATTAGGATGTAAGTAAACGTTATTTGTGTTGTTATATATAATTAAGCATTTGTTGTGTTTTTAATTGAAACTATTGATAAACATTGTTGGGGAAAATTAGTTGCCTTCATACTTGAATCTGTCGATAAATATTATTGTGTTTAAAGATAAATATTTCTTTATTTGTCTATACTTCTGAGATAACGCGGTATTTACATTATTTACTTTTTTCGGACTATTGTCCTTATTTTTATTGCTATTTATTCACGACTTTTTGGCCGTTATACGCTCCGGTTTTCTTCACCTGGACACATAGGCCAGTGGATATAGATATTGGTTAATTCCGGTGAGCAGTGTTGAACAAATACTTAGAGAGTTAAGTTAACGAGAGATAACTACATGGTTACCAGCAGTGGCATCGCACTTGGAATGGGAATAATATACACCAGCCATTCGGAATAACAAGTTCGGTTCAAAATCCCTAGTAGCTGAAGAAGGATGGAGAGTACAACAACTGAAACATTGCAAACATAACAATACAGATGCGGACAATAATCCGAAGAATATAAATAATGTAAATATTTTTTTTTATTTTTATACTAGAAAATATAGTTAAAAAATAAATGTGTTTTTGCTTGTCGTCAGGCGTATAACTGATATGCATCTTTGTAATGAGGGACTTACACCTCTGCAAATGGATGCAGGGCAACATTAATTTTCTCATTTGAAAACAGTGATGACACCCATTTCTTTTGTTACTTTTTTATCAGTTTACGATGAAAGTCCTGTATTTAACGGGTAGACATTTTTAAAAAAATATTGATACCTACAGTCAATGGTTTAGATAAAATATTCCGGGTAGATATAGAAAATTAGATCAACTCGGGATCAGAAGTTGATATATGTATAACATTTTCTTCACTAAATAATACTTAATACATGGACTTATAGCCGCTCAATCTCGAGGGACACCAAACTAGGTTTTTGAATGGTTATAAGAGAAAGTGTTAAGAAGTCTTGATTATGAAGATATGTAAGATATATAATGGTTGACTGATTGATTGACTGTTTGATTTGTTTTTGTTTTTGTTTTGTTTTTGTTTTTTGTTTTGTTTTTTTCACGGCTTATCAACCTTTTGCAGGTTATTTAAAGCCAAAAAATATTTTTGAATTGTTGAAAAGTTTTTGAGATAATAATGATTTACTGATATAACTGCTGCTATTTTATCCATAGCTGGGAAAGAAGAGGTGAAGAACTTGATGGAAATTGGAATGCTAGTAATCTAATTTCCAACATTCATATTTTATTTCAGTATTTTCAGTTATAACCAGCTACAAACATAAATGCTCCTTTCCTTTCGCTATCTTTAAATTGCGTAGCTTTACGAGAAATGAACTTCTGTTCAGTGATTCTACATTCATGGTTTAAGGTTTCTTCTTGTTTTTGTTTTTATTTTTTTGTTTTGTTTTTTGTTTTGTTTTGTTTTGTTTTTTTGTTGTTTTCTTTGAGAGCTATTTTGCCGGTCCCGGTGAAATAAATGCCAGGGCTGTTTTGCCTGTTCCGGTAAAATAGACGCCAGGGTTATTTTGCTGGGATCAGTAAAATAGACACTAAGGCTATTTTGTCTGTAAATATAAATAATGTTTTAGTACTAAGAATGTATTATATTTGATATCGACAGCGCAGTGGTTGTGTGAGCTGTGTAGACTGGACTTAAAAACATGGATTTTGTGGTATGTGACTGTTGTCGTTAGTGGGATGCACCAATATTGTATTGACAAGAGAACTATGTCCAAGTGCAAGCTTGGGATTTGCAGATTTTAATAAATGAAAATAGATAAATGACTTTAAATTGCATTTTAACAATTCATTATTGAAAGGATTTTATACTGTCATAACAATTATTTGGGAAAATAAACTCCCGTGTTAAATTTCTGTGTTGTTATTTTACATAACTTGCCTTCATAATAAGGATGTGTGTTTTGGAGCAGTGGATATCGACTCAGAACGACAAATCGGGGAGCCGAGTTCAAATTCCAGTTGGATTCTTTGCATTCACTTACGCACAAATAACCTTGGAAAATGTATTAATCTGTTTCCTCCCTCCAGTTATGGATTAAATAATAAAACAGATTGGGTTCTATAGCCTTGGTCGGGAACCAATCTACCGCAGAAAGCAATGACAACCTACTGCGAGATAATCTTCTGCCCGGTCAGTCATGCCTCTTTCGAGACATGATCGCCAAAAGCGTATATCACATATGGCACTTAACTGACTGACTGTCTTCATAATAATAAAAATATTTACCGGCAAAACCGGTAAAATTAAGCTTAAATCATGCTAGACTATTTTACCGAGAGCGGCAAAATAGCCTCTTCCTTTTTGTAAAATGTGCCGTTTATTTTCGATTGAATTATATGCAAAAACTATAAAATGATACATTATTTTTTAAAGATTGTAACAATAAAAAAGGAATTCGCTTGAACAACCAGACTGGCAACAATGTATACAGTCTAAACAAACAAATGCAGCCGCCACTTTTACTCTAATAGCTTCTTTTCACGTACATCCCGACTGTGGAACTCCCTTCCGTATACTCGTTTCCCTCATAGCTACAATCTCAAAAAGTTTAAATGCAGCATCAATTGCCATCTCTTATCCTCTTCACTCCCAGTTCTCTTTTTATCCATAACATAATAGCTAACTTTTCTTCCTTGCAATATAGACCTATGGTTATTCCATCTAGTCTTAAAAATGTTTTTGGTCTATTGTTATTAAAACTAGATAGAATAACCATAGGTGTACATTTAAATTAGAAAACTTAAAAAGTTGGACAAAAGTGGCTAGCCACGCGTGGAAAATAAAAGTGAAATATGGAAAAGACCCCGACGTAACGTGGAGTATAATAAAAACAGCCTAGCATTACAACGGTGGTAAAATATGAAGACTGTGCCAGGAAGAAAAGTTAACCATTATGTTAATCCCAAACAAAAATGAATTACTAAATAAAAGAACAGAAATTATGACCAAGTGTAATCATACTAACAAATACCTATTAGGATCATACAATCATGGATGAAAATGTTCTAAGACCTTTAAGTAACTTTTAATTTTGAAAATTGTGCGTTCATAAAAGATCCCTGTTACGTGAGCGTTTTTTTTTAAAAACGGTAAAATCAGTTATTGTAAATCCCCTGAAGACACCAAGAGGTAGAAACCTAGATTACGTAATAACTCGTTTATAAATGAAAAATATTCATAAGTTCTACAATATAATTGTATTGAACACTTTTTAATACAGCTGTGTACTGGTCTAATTTAATTATGACCAAAAACTAAGTAATTATATATATATATATATATATATATATATATATATATATATATATATATATATATATAAACAAAAGGAAAACTCGTTTTGTCCTCTGAATGACTTTCATGACAAAAATAAAACGCGTCGGCTAAGATAAGTTTTTTCTTTACTCTTTATACATATTGTCCTTTTACAGATATATTCTATCCGAAATTTTACGTACATATATAGTTATATCTGCAAATCAATGTATATAGAAGGTGAAATGGATAAATTGTCGTCTAAATTCCGCAGTAATGATAATAATACTGAAATCTCATTTTAAAAGAAATAATTACCAAAATTACACAAAAATATTTTGAAATACTAAAGAGTAAATTAGTTCAATAAAATTGCCATTGGCTTTAACTTCAGCCTTCAGACGACTTATGAATCTCCTGGATCTTTTCTGGGTTGTCCCCTTGTTTAAGTGGGTGAACGATGCCATAATCCTTGCTTTCAGTTCAGCTTTGTTGTTACAAGGATTTTTGTTGGTCTTTCACTCAACTGCACCTCACACATAATAATCAAGGAAATTGCAGTCTGCGGAATTAGGTGTAAAGAGTGATGCAGTTGCAGAAATTATCTGACAGCCCTCACTGGATTATCCTGCTTGTGTGACATGTTGCAGAGTCCTATTGCTAAACATAGGATCTTCCCGCAGCCACCCTCTTGAGACAGTAAAGCAATACCTCCTCAACGCATTTGATGTAGGCATCGGTGTTGAGTCTGAGGCCCTGGGAGAAGATGAATAGAAGGATAACGTCGCCATCACTCGTGATTACTTCAAACACATACGTAATAACCAATAAATTTCTAAATGTTTCCGAATCCTCAGCACTCTTTTCAAATTGTCACATAAACACTCTGGAAGGCGCACCGGAAGCTTCTATTGGAGCTTCCGGTGCGACTTCTATGCAATACAGCACGCCGTTTCCGAATTTCTGGCGAAGTGAATTACGTAATATTGCTGTTTTTTTCATAAAGAGTGCTCAAATGACCTCACTATACTGCTTTGAACACGACGAAGTCAAAAACAAACAATGCGCGCAAGCAGAATTAAAAATCTAAAATGGCGACAACTTACACATCACACTATATATATATATATATATATATATATATATATATATATATACAAATTAAAATAAATTTTCAAAATTCAAAAATGTTGAATGACTATCTATATATATATATATATATATATAGAGAGAGAGAGAGAAAGAAAGAGAGAGAGAGAGAGTCATACAACCAGGGATGAAAACGTTATAATTTCTTCTAATTTTGACAAATTGCGCGTTTATAAATATCTCCGTAACGTGAGCGTTCAAAAAAAAATCCCGTTACGTAAGCGTTCTTAAAAAAACTTAAAATCAGTTATTGTAAATAGCCTGTAGACACCACATGGTAGAATCCTAGGTCGCGTAATAACTCGTTTACAAATGAAATATATTATGCTCTCATTGCGATTGAGCTCTCTAGACAGGAAGATTTTAAAAACAGTTACTACTTTTGCGATTTACGCGTTACTCTGCTGCAATGAATTGAGTTCTCCCGGTGTCTGGCGTGTGTATACACCGCATATATACAACGCTAAAATTTCCTCCGCCTTAGCTTAGGTGAGTAGGCACTCCGACTGACACAAAATTGGTCGAGTTTCGATTCCGGCTGGAAGCAAGTAGATGTCTATTTCACACTGATGAGCTGTGATACGGCGAAACAGGCTTGCATGCGGATGGCTAATATATATATATATATATATATATATATATATATATATATTATATTACAAAATTATAAGTTACAAGGTTTTACCACACTAATTTTATCAAATTCACCATATTTACATTCAAAATATTTTTAATATATGGCGCAATAGCATAACAGTTATCAGTTCAGAAGTTAAAATCAACGAGACGAGTTCTAATTCAGGTCCATTCTTTTACTGTCCATAACATTTCCCATGACAAGAGCAATAATCCATCACAGGGTAAACTGAACACTTTAGCCAAAGGAAAACAGCCAATTCAGGAAGACAGTTCTGAATACGAATCTATGGACAAGGCAACGGAGAGCTTTTTCACTAGAAGTCAATTCACTGACAATAAAAAAAAGAACTATGAAGAGCCACGAACTGGAAATACATAACATTAAAATAAAATTATGAACATTCACACTTTTTTCACATACTTACACACATACTTTACACATACAAACACCTTTTATGCACACAATTCCGATAAAAAAACTTAATTTATACAAACACAAACACACATACACACATTTCCAGGGTGGGCCAAAACTAGGCTTAGAGTTCTTTCTCTATTTAATTTATCGAAATCATAATTCCATCTTTGGCAGTAAGGGGCTACTTTAACGAAATCTTTCCTCGGTGTTATTTCGGAAGAAGGGGTAGCATCGAATGGCCACCATATATACCTGACCAAACATGAATGGATTTCCTTTTCATGGGTGTAGTAAATGACAAGGTTTATGAGATAAATTCCCACACAGTAGATTCATTAAAAGCGTACGTCTCAAAAGCATTTATTGAAATTTATGTCGTGTTGTGTGTCATAATATTCTTGGGAGGTTTGAGGAATGTAGCAATGCTGAGTACTTAAGATGTTAATAAATGTAAATGCACATAAACAGTTTTAAACAAATATAATTTTAACAAATGAATATAAATATAATAAAATATTTTTAAAAACTAAAAGTGCTTACCTCCAAAGAGTATGCCTACTTTTGGCCTATATTTTCAGAACTGTTTTCCTAGATTGACTGTTTCCGTAGGTGAGCAAGTCCATGTATATGTATTTAAGCACCCAGTCTCTGGAACACACATATACACTTTTATCTACTGAGAAAAATCAACCGCCATTTTTGATTTGTTGTCTGAACATCGTTTTTTCCTTGATGTTTTCTTTTTCTTTCTTCTCGTTAAACTCATTCGTCTTCATTCCAGCCATTTCACCGTTGTCTTCTATTTTTCATTCGCCTACACAGTTTCCATCATTTTTCATTCTTCTTCTTTGCCATTCTAATCAAAAGATAAACTCTGCATTGACATTTCCCCCACATTTTTTTATTATTTTAACACTTTTAGGTTTTTCATCTTTCGTTTTATCATTATTTTTCATTCCCTTATTTCATCATGTTCTATCTTAATTCCTCTCGACATTCAGCGCTCAACTTTGCTATTTTATGGACTCACTTTTTTTTTACTATTTCTGAAACCCAACTTTTGCTCGTGTATTTGATCTTGTTTTCTTTATCATTTCACTTCTATTGTTATGCGTATATTTTTACGTTATTTAATCTTCTGTTAAAACATTAAATCTTTTAATACTTTCTTTTATCTTTTCTTTCTTTTCTCATTTTCTTTTTTCTTTTCTTTCATTCTTATATTTTCTTTCTTTTTACTTGTTTTCTTTACTTTTTCTTTCCTTTCCTTCTGTTTTTTAATTTTCTTTCTTTTTTCTTCGTTCACTTTATGCTATTATGTTCTTTCTTTATTTTTACTGTTTTCTTTCTTTTTCCTTGCTTTTCATTCTTTTTCTTTCTCTTATTTTTCATTTCTTTATATCTTTTTTCTTTTCCCTTCTTTCTTCATTTAATTTTCGATATTTTTCTCTTCTTTTCTTTTTTCTTCTCTTTTTTCTTTATTTCATTGCGTTCTTTCTTTTTTCTCTTTGTTCATTTTATTTCTCTCTTTTCCTTCTTTTTCTTTCTTTTATTTTTTTTATTTTCTTTCATTTTTTCATTTCATTTTTTTATTTATTCTCTTTCTTTTTTCTTTGTTTTCCTCGCATATTCGACATCCGCTATCCATCTTTTTCTCACCTGCAGTAATTTCGACATTCTTACACTCTTTAAATTCTCCTTTCTTTCCTTTTTTTCTCTTTTAATTTTTCCAACTCACTTTATTTTCTTCGTCATTTTTACACTTTCTTTTCTTTCTCCGGACACTATTCATTTTTCTTTTTCTCTTTTTCATTTAAAAATTATTTGTTTATTATTTATCCTTTTTTAGTATTCTTCTTTTGTAGTTTTATTCTTCAGTGTTGGCTTTCTTATTTTGGATATTTTTATACCATTTGAGTTGATATCAGTTTCATGGCCCTACTTTTACTTATTTTCAGTCATTCTTTTGTTTTTTAGGTATTTCTCATTCATAGTGTTCTACATTCCTTTCACTTTCCTTTCTTTTTTCTTTATTTTGATTGTCTGTCCTTTTTAAAGCCGCTACATTATACAATTCATTCATTTTTTTTTACTTTCTCCAGATCTTTT
This sequence comes from Ascarosepion bandense, assembly GCA_037127315.1. NCBI lineage: Eukaryota > Metazoa > Mollusca > Cephalopoda > Sepiida > Sepiidae > Ascarosepion > Ascarosepion bandense. The sequence continues at coordinate 3,291,342 of JBBBDQ010000224.1, read as the reverse complement.
GTCAAATTCTAATTTGTCTTTTCTTTCTTTATTTCCTTCCTACCTTCCGTTCTTGTACAATTTCTTTAATTTTAAATTTTGTTTGTTTGTTTCACTATTCATTTTCCATCTTTGCACACCTCAAATATTTTCATGTTTTGTTTTTTTTAATCTGTTCGTATTTTTGGAATAAATAAAGGAACTATGGCTAATGTCAATCATTTTATTTCAGTATCCTCATTATTCGTTTTAAACAGCGTGTCCATATTTTATCTTTTATATTCTTTTTCTCCATCTCACCCTTTCTCTCTTCAAGAAGATAACACCTTCTTGTCACATCAGCATTTCACCCCATCACCTGAAATCCACGCATTTCAATCAGGTATTTATCAAAATATGTGTCCAGATGCAAACCTTGCCAACACCTTCGATTTTCATGCTCCAAGTTATCGTCTGCAATGTTGAAATGTGAAGGAATTACACAAAAAGACAGATTGCGCGGGGAAAATGATTATCATTATACAGCTTGACGGAAGCAGGGAGTGAAAGAATATTGACCAATAGAAATAAGGCAGTGCAAAATAGAAAATAGAAATATAAAAAGAAAATAAAAACGGGAACAAAAAGAAGGAAAAGAGAAACTGACGCAGAAGAAGTAAACAAATGATACGTCAAAGAAAAGCGTACACTAGAAAGAAACTTATTTTATGTTCCGTCTTTCTTCTAATCGTAAGCGTTGCTCTCTACGAATTCTCATTCTTATAGCTCTTAACAATGGTGTCTCCTTAATGTTTCTTCTATTTTGCCATCTACTTAATCAAGCTCATTAGGAGTGTCACTCAGTTTTTCCCTCTACATATATACCCTCTTCCAGTGAATAAAAATTTCTCTAAACCTACCTTCCTTGTTATGTGTCACAGAAATTTCCTTTGTTTTTTTTGTTGTTGTTTTTTTATAATTTCACCCCATAAAAACAATCATGCCACTAGGGCGCAAAGGGTTACTCGGATTGAAAAAGAATGAAAAACTTTAGTGAGGAAAAGGGACAATAAAGTAATACGTTCGGGAAAACAGAAGATTGCGATTGGCGTTGCATTTATTATTTTTGAAAATTATGAGTGGCAGGGAAGCAAAAAATTGGAAGGGTGTTCTGTCGGCAAGAAATACAAGAAAATAAACTCTTACAGTAGAACATACGGTTGCATCTAGCTAGTTTCAACAGTAAAACGCTAAAACTAAATTGTCAATCTAATAGTAAGCTTAAATTTGTGCAATCGGGACACTAAGGACGCAAGCTCATCAGAAAAATTACTATGAAAATATTTCTGGAAAAGACAGATGTATCAACGTCAAGTCGGGGAGTAAAAGAAAATGAAAAAAGCTTTAGTGAAGAGAAATTGTTATATACTCATTCTGACTATCCAAGTATAGGGTAGGTACTAGTAGTGTTGAAACAAAATATCTACTTTTGTAGTGATATTATAACATATTCATGTTATAATTTCTGAATAAATATACTCCTTCTGACTATATATATCACTTCGATGAAGAATAGGCCGGACCCAGAATTGAAGATCTCCTTGACTTTGTTGATAAAAAAACGTCCACACGGACATATAAAAAAATGTTGTATTATTATTATTATTATTATTATTATTATTATTATTATTATTATTCTCTCTTCATTGAACATGTGTAGTAGAGTCGTTGTTTAGTTGGCGGGTGACTCACGCGGAGTTGACAACTCGAATGCTATCTGTGACTGATCAAGTCAAACCTCAAAACTCAACCAACGTCACTTATAAAGCTGTCCCCACTGACACTTGCAGCCTTTGATGCACTCGTAACATGTTGGGGTGTCGACCTCTTCTGACCTCGCCAGTCAAAACAAAACCTCAGGCTTCACCTGCTTGTCACTCAGTACAAAAAATCCATACTGGCCAAAATCGTAGCAACGAATACTTAACAAAGTGACAACAAAAGAACAAGATTCAGAAAGACAGAAAATATCATTGCATTTACATTTTTGAAGATTGTCGGTCGCGGATAAATAAGAAACCGAAAGAGAGTTACACAGGTAAAAAGTGCGAGAAAATAAAATATTACAATACAGGATCTCCTTAAATTATGGGCACATAGGAAATCTCATTAACTAAATTTTTACATCCACATATTAAACAATTTTTTGTCATTTGTGGAAGAAAACACAGAAAGTAAAAATAATTAAAAACACAACACAAAAAGTGTATTATCACTAATTTCCTTACGCCATATTAATCAAAACTAAGCAAAACTGAAAAAGAAAGTTTATCCGTATTGAGTACACCACTCTTGTTGCCTTAGTCCATACCATGAAGAACTTAGATATATTAAAAGCGCTATATAAGAATAAAGAAATCAAACACAATGAATGCAAGGGAATGCAAATATTTTAAATAGTTAAAGTCAAAAGATAAAGAAAAAACAGTGAATACAAGAAAACTAGAAAAATTAAAGACGTTTCAAAATGATGAAGGCAAATTTAAAAATAACATAATCGAAAAAATGTTCACATCCCCCCACCAACAAATACAATGCAAAAAATGAAAAAAGACAAAGACAAAAATTTCTGGAACAAAATGTTCAAAACGTCCAAAGAAGTATAACAAGGTAGGTTACGTGTGGCGAATATTTAACAAAAACCCCTTCGTATTATACAGAGAGGAAAAATAGACACTCATTAGCTCAAAAGATAAAAATAAATAAACACGTTGAAAACTCAGAAAGTAACCAACTGGAAATCCCAAAGGTCAAAATCCGGAATTTTCTGAAATTCTTAGAATTTCATTAATAAACTTTGCTAGGCAACAAGCTTTAATGACCGCCCAAAATAGAGAGATGTTCTAGAATAATAACTAATATGAATAAAAGATCTCGTGAAAAATGACACTCTTGGATAATTTCAGACTGATAACATGCCTACCTAAATTTGGAAAATACCTTCAACAAATAAATAACATAAGAAATCTACGAGATTCTTTGAAAAGCCGATGATCACAACTAAAGGAAAAGAGAGGATGTAGAACAGAAACAAAGGAACCAAATGAACTATGATTTACAATAAATTATTACAATTAGGTGGATTGACTAAAGAGTATGGCATGTTCCCCTAAACCTAGCGCCTCGAATATCTTAAAAGCAGTCGTAAAATATATGGCGATGACGCCATGAAAAAAGAAAATGTGCGTCTCACATTTGAATCAGAATTTCAAATGCAAAAGCATTTGATAAGGTACGACACAATGATCTATTTAAACTACTAAGAAAACATGATTTATATGTGAAAGATATTAGAATATTTACTGAGAATATATCACCAATGAAGGTGATAAATAAATAGAAAATAAATTGTTTTATTGGTTCGTTTGCTACGATATATCAACCCTTTGCAGGTTATTTAAAGCCAGAAAATATTTTTTATTTTTAAATTATTTTTATAATCTTAATTTTTGAGATAATAATTTAGTGACAGAAGTTTTTTTAAATAAAACCATAGCCAAGTGAAAAATACTGAATTCATGACTTTCCCAAAGGTATTTACGCATAAGTGAATATAACGAACCCAACTGGAATTAGAACTTGGCTATCCGATTAACTCAAAGCTATTATCTATTACACCACCTGCACAGCCAAGCTTACATCACCTAGCATTCCCAAGCAGTCACCCATTTAGGATATGCTCAAGCTTGACGTTGCTTAACTTCGTTGATCTTACGGTAACCGAAATTTCAGTGTGATATGGCCGTAAGCCAAGAAAAATTAACCAAAGACATGAAAGTGGAACAGTGGGGCGGGCGTAAAACAATTATTTATTTACCTTTTACAACGGGACGATCTTAAAAGAATTAGACTTGCCGACAGGATTAATTGGTACCGGGCACAATCCTAATAACATAAGATACGCAGATACACACGGTGTTGGAATCAGACACAAAACATCTACAGTTATATAAGACCTGGCTCTGCTGCTGGAGACAACAATCGTTTTGGCCGACAGACGATGAACACAGACCACGTATATATAAAAATATAAACTTATATTTTTATTCTTCGTCTGTGATGGTTGTATAGGGAGTGGTATTCAGAGGAAATCAAGCACATGTGAAGGAGTTGTTGGGAGTTGTCTTCTCTTCTACTTGTAACCAGCATCCTTTGACGTCATCACATTTGTTTGTCAATGTTTCTGACTCAAATATTTCTGTCAGGTCACTTAAATACATTACATACCTTTGATGCCGGCTGGATTTGACGTAAATACATTTTTGTTTGTCACTGTTTTAATCAAAATCATATTTCTGTGAGTCACGTAAATATATTACACTGCAGAAAGCCATAAACAATATGATAAAATAAAGAAGAAAAATGACAGAATGTATTGTCGCCAACAAGAGAAATGATCCACGATTCGAACTATGAATCCGACTTCAAAATCAAGCATCTACAGAAATTTAACTATCCAAGTAAATGTGACAACGAAATACGAAGTCGCACTAGAATAGCAAATGGAAAATCTTTTAAAAGCTAAACAAACTATTAATAACAGTAAAATTTCTTTACAAAACTAAGAAAAAAGTGATGAGGTGCGTAATGAGGAAACACGACTTGGAAAATTCGATACTGACAGAATAGATTAAAGACAAGACTGAGAAAAAATAGAAATTAATTCTTGATAATTTCCGCAGATAAAGAGAAAACATGTACTTAGAATCCAAAATAAATTAAACTACTGAAACACGTAATGAGGAAAGACTGCTTTAGCGATTCGACACTGACAGTATATGTTAATGGCAAAATCCGCTGGGGGAAAATATGATAAAGAATTCTGGTGAATTTCCTCACAGATAAAGAAAAAACATACTTAGAATCTGAAATAATTAAAAATGCTGGGACACGTAATTCGAAAAAATGGCTTGGATAATTCAACACTGACTAAGATATATTAAAGGTAAAAGGTGCTGATGAAAATGTGGCTAACTTACCAAACAAGTTTGCGTAGATTAATGGCACAACAAAGAGTTGGAAAGATATTTATACGGAAAACACTAAAAGTTGCAAAGTAAGAATATATGTGGATAGCCATGATCGTTCACGTCCTGAAAGAGCATGGCACATAACTGAAAAAGTATATTTTCTCAAACATGACCTCTTTCTTTTTTTTATCTGCGACTTCTCATAGAAATTAATCTTGAAAAAATACAATGATAATACACATACCACAACTTAAATTTATTCATTAACCCGAGAACACTAACCACGGGCATATAGTACCCAGCGCAAATAACGCCATTTTAATTACAATTTAATTAAATTTTCAGTACCTGATTTTCTTACTTAAATAATATTTTTTTCATTTCCTATTAATGTAAACTTAAAGTACACATTTTAAAGTACCTACATGTAAAATATTTCAAATAAAGATATATATTTAATATTTTCTTTATATTTTCAAAATCGGGTATGATATACCCATGGTTAGTAGTGATGTGACTTTAATTGATGGTTAGTGTTCCAAGATTAAGAACGAAATCAACATGAAACAGTACAGCGACCACAAATTAAAGCTAGATTACATAGGAAGAGAATTTAGTTTAAAGAAATGTACTCTACTAATAGGGATTCACAACATGAGACGGAATTAAATGTTTGGATAAAAGATCGATTAGGACATTAATCGCAAACGCCCATTACACATATCCTAATGTGATTTCGAAAAGCAAGAGAAAAGAAAAGAAATAATGATTATAAAGAATTTTCTGAAGATGGTGAAATAATTACAAATAAAAGTAAACACTAGAAATTAATTGTCGGCAAGGCTTCATCGTTTTATAATTGATTCTTCGCTAATAGTTTCTTCTCTGGAACTTTTCAATTGTGGGACACCGTTCCGGCTTTTTGCTTTCCAGTTAACTTTTTCTTAAAAACTTAAATATGTTATTTTCTGTCTTTTTAACTTCCGTTCTTTACTGTTCTCTCTCTTTATTTTTATCATATTCTTTCACTCTCTTGCGGCTTAGTGACTTTATCGATTTGTTTAAAGTGAAATGATTAAAAGTGTCTAATGAGTGGGATACAAACATTGCCAATATCAACATGAAAGTACGCTTGACTATTCCTAATTTAAATAACTGATTAATCAACTAATCTATTAGTTAAAATAAGCTGAAGCATTAGAATGGATTAAGAAATGTCAAACGTTAATGATGGAAGTAAGAATCTTTAGCAAAAGAATCTGAATAGAGAAACAAGAGCAAAAATACGTGAAATATACAGAATATTTATGTTGTTCAATGAAATTGGTTGTGATAGAAAGAATTCAATCAATCAAAAATTGGCCCATCATTCAACGCAAAAAATAGGCCAAATATCTAAAAATATTAGAAGTGAATTCAGTTAAACTGAATGAAATGAAAGCTTCTTAAAAGAACATTTTAGAAGGACAAAGAAAATTTTAGGCAATCAACTCAGCAGCAGAAGCATATTTGAAGGCTGAAATACATGATCAATATCCATATTCTAAACACTTCCTCAACGGTTTAGAAGCTATAATGAGAACATTGAATAACAAAGTACGAAAATCGATTACCATCTATAAACCCTTACACCATAGCAATGACGCGGATAGGATGCATATTCAAACAGAAGAATGTATTCGTCAACACTGATTTCTCTAAAGAATGGTGATCTCAAAAAAGTGTAATGGGAAACTGGACATGACAATAATAATAAATAGAACTTTCAAGGATATGGGGGTCAAAAACCTATAAAGAAAACTCTAAAAGAAAAAGAAAAAATAGTATCAATTGTGATACTGACGGTAGCGTTGTTGAACAAATAGGAAAGAATACAATTAATGAAGAGGAACATCATTGCGAGACACTGGGTTATTGGCTGATTTAGCATTTTGCTTTATGCAACATTTTAATTTCTGGATTTGTGGTGATTTTCTAAGCATAATTTAGATGTGTCACAAAGCACACGTATAGGATACTTAGTGAGGATCAAACGCACCTATCAGTCGTAATTTTTATTCCGAGAGAAGCTTGTTAACCCTGATGTATCCCTTAAAAAGGGTTACAAACAGAGAGGATTATACGCGAGTGAAAGAATAGCAACAAGTGCGTAGATAAAAGAAGAGAGGTTTATTGTAAAGAGAATAAACTACGGCAAGACACGGAATCTGGAGGCAGGTTAGTAATAGCCGAAGCAAGGGTATTTTCTACCTTCCCACCAAGGCAGGTGTGACACAAGGTCGATTTGTGTGGGAATTCTGAGCCCTTAATCTCATCCAAAAATATCCCATAGTCGCAGCTTAAGGCTGGGTCGTGATCTTGTTTTATCAATTCAAACGAGACTCTACCCTTCGGCAGAGCCTCGTTTGGGCCTAACTCTGCTCGGACGCAGAAAAGTGAACAAGATTGCTTGCTCAGGGCTGATCGTTCAATCCGTAAGCAAGCCTCGTTGCCGAAACAAAGGTATTTGCCGCCTTACTAAGGCAGGTGCGACACAAGGTCTATTTATGTGGGATCCCGAACCCTTAGGCTCGGCCAAAAATATCCTGTAGACGCAGCTTAAGGCTGGGTTGGGCTCTTGTTTTATGAACCCAAGCGAGACTCTATCCTTCGATGAAGCCTTGCTTGGATCCATCTCTGCTCGAACACAGAGAGGTGAACAAGAGTGACTGCTCAGAACTGAGTGCTCAGACCGTGAGCAAGCCTCGTTGCGAGGCAAGTCACAGGTATCCCCTGTGCTCACTATTATATGACTGCTAATATAGTCAGTCCACATAGGCGATAGGGAGTGTTAGACTTTCCGTTACAGCATCATCACACCCCGTCGAGTTGTGCAAAACGGTTTTCTAAGCATTGCTTAGATGTGGAGCAAAGCTGAAAGTATGGGACATCCATTGAGAATAAGTCATAAATTGTTTCAGTGAGACAATCTTGATAACCATAGCACCGTGTCTAAGTGCCCTTATTTCTGGATTTGGGGACCCGAATTCTGGAAGCAGTAGCTTATTATCAGGCCTGTCATTAGCTTAGATTTTTTGTGTTCAAATCTTGTATATCAAAAAATAAAGATTTAAATGAAACTAGTGAAACATCTTTGGACATTTTAAAACATATCAAATATCTTATGATTTTATGAAATTAAACAAAGAGTCTGAACTGTCTGTTTCTCTTAGTGACACTCATAATAAGTTGATTTGGAATGCTATATATAATGGTAAATATTTAAGCGAAACAATTAGAACATCAAGCGACTAAGGAAGAATCAAAAAATAGAAAAATGCAACTCCTTTGTAATTTCTCTTTGAGATAAGCTTTCTTTGAATAAAATTTCAATTTGTATCCTCATCTCAATGTTTAGCTGCATTGATTCTGTCATTTTGTGCAATTCTATGAACGAATTTTAAGAGAGTGGAAATAAATTGCTGTTAAGGTAACGGGTACATAAATAAGTAAATACCACATATGAGGAGAAAGAGAAAGAGGCCGAATTCCTATTAATATTAACCTACTGAATAATGGAATACTGATTATATTAAAGCAGTGATGGGACACTAATGAATATAACATATGTGTAGAGCAATAAAACGGAAACTGCTAATCGTGTAACAAATAAAAACAGAAAATTAACTCTGAAGAATTACAGCGATAGATATGACAGGGTAGGATGAGTTAAAAGATATAACTATGCAATCCAATAATATATGCAAAAGACATTTTTCTGGAAAATGTTGTTGTTTTTTTATATAACCAAATTATAAACGACTCCAAAATTCAATATATTTTTCCATTCTTTCAATTTCCTGTTATACTTTTTTGCCATAGCAGTCTTTTCTGCTTATTCCCCTTCCATAACAGGAGAGGTCTTGATGGCGATGCACCCTCTGAGTCCTACTGAAATAAGTTGATTTTTTTCACAGTTGGGAGCAATACTGTTTGCTTTTAAGAGAAATTAAGTTAAACACTAAATATTGGAACAGTTTTCTTTTTATTTATTTTGCTCTTAATAATCAAGTGTTTAGATGTGCGTTGTCGAGCAGTGTAGATCGGCTCGGAATGAGAAATCAGGTAGCCGAGTTCGAATTCCAGTTAAATTCGTTGCATTTGCTTAGGCGCAAATATCATTGAGAAAGGTATTAATCCATTTCTTTTACCTTCAGTTGTGGGTTGAATAGCAGAACATATCGAGATCTATAGCCTTGATTATCAACCAGTCTACCACAGAAAGAAGTGGCAACCTACAGCAAGAAAATCTTCTGCCTAGTTAGTCATCCATAGAAAGAGATATGATCTCCCAAGGATGTATCACGTATGGCACTTAACTGACTGAATCGAGTGTTTCAGCAGCATTCACCATTTTAGTGCTCTTATTCTATAAATTGCACCTTTTTCTTACTACTTTTGTAATGAATATTGCACTCATTGTCTAGAAATCATCAACTTCTTGGCAATTTGTCTTTGAGATTTGCCTTCTTTGAATTTTGTGCTCTGACTTTAATGTCTAGCAACTTTAATTCTGTGAATTTGTGCAAATCACTTCAAAACTAGAAAATAAATAAAAAGAAAACTGTGAAAATATTCAATTCCAGATAAAGGAGTAGTTCGATTTATGATAATAATGAATTTTGTCGGAGACTCAATATGACTCTTCTAGTATGGATTAGAATTGAAAGTTATTGTTGAAAGTTTCCTTAGCCAGAAAATTCTCTCTCTCTCTCTCTCTCTCTCTCTCTCTCTCTCTCTCTCTCTCTTAAATCTAAAACATTTATTTTTTTCTCTTAAGCAATTTACGGCATCTAATATTAGAAAGAATGAAAGAAAGATTACTTCCTTATTTTCTTCCTAATACCATAAACTGTAAACTGGCTAAGAGCAGATGTAATAGAAAATATTAAGAAAGAATAAAAAAGGAAAGAAAAGGAAGAGAAAATATTAAGAAAGAATGAAGAAGGAAAAAATGGAAAAGAGAATATTGGGAAATAATTAAGAAGAAAAGAAAGGAAGATAAAATATAAAGAAAGAATGAAGAAGAAAAGAAAATAATAGAAAATATTAAGAAAGAATGAATCAGGAAAAAAAGAGAAAATATTAAGAAAGAATAACGAAGGAAACAAATTAATAGAAAATATTAAGAAAGAATGAAGAAGGAAAGGAAGATAAAATATTAAGAATGAATGAAGAAGGAAAGAAATAATTCGGAGATATTAAGAATCAAACAAATTTAAGTGAGATATAAATGTAGAAAAGATAAAAGCCGATCACATTTCAGCTTTAATTGAAAATTTAGAATTGTTGATTTCATAAGGATGTTCAAATCGACCGAAAAACATAGACGAAACATGTAGTAAATTCATTATACGTTGGTTCTTAATGAAAGCAGGCATTTACTTTTCAAAACAATCCCTTTTGTTGTTAATGCATTTAACTTAATTTGTCATATTAATGATAATAAACAAACATTTTTCTTCTCCTTCTTCTTTCTTGCGTGTCCCTTCAGGACGTGGGAGATCATTCCGCTCTAAAACCTTCTATCGCTTGTAGCTCATAGTAAGTTTTGTTTTTTTTCCTTATCCCTACTAGTCCAGTCTGTTACAGAAGAACATTAGATAGATTAGTCGCATCTTTCACCTGCTCATCATGCCTTCAATATGTTATCTGTCAAATTGTGAATTCCCACTGGTCTTTGCGCCGACGCCTAAAATCTTAGCTACCGGTCGATAGTCTATCACTCCGTTCCCAACTCAGCACTGTCCCAGGTTATGTTCGATTGATCCCAAAGCCGGTCTCGGTTAAAAGTCACCAAAATCCTCTACATCGATGATCCCGACAGAGCTGGGATGCACAATAAGAAAAGGAAATATTTTTGAAATTAACAATAAGGAGTTTATTTTATATATATATATATATATATATATATATATATATACGTTGTGTTCAGTAGTTTTTGGTTTGAGTTTATTAATCTTGAATGCAAACAACTATAATTCCAACCTACGGCTTTTATAGAATGTAACATTTTATCTATGTTGGTTGGTCTGGCACCAGGCTAAAGTCGAAGGTTCTTCTAAGACAGGCAGTCACGTGACAACGCATCTCCCGCGTTAACTCTCTCACTCACCCTCGAACTAAATGTCGAACCAACTCTACTGTCTGAAAACCCACCGACTCTTGTTTGTATCGATCCTCGCAGTGGTGGTTGTGACGCACTCTGGATGCACTTAGCATTTCCAAATGACCAATCGCGGGTTCTCCTTTTGGTTACCTGAAGAATCTCGGCTCCTTCTCTCCTGTGTAAGTGCCTCTTACCACTGCCCGATCAGCGTAGTACATTTCTCAGACTTTCCCAAATTTCCACCGGGGACGCCTTCTTTATAGATCATTTGATCAACTCCGCTTTTTTCTTTAGTGTTACCTAACAGTTCAGCTCTCCTTTCTTTGTTTCTAACGAAACTTTCCTATTTCTTAATACTTGACTTGCTTTTAGAAGGTTCTTTTGCTATTCCAATGTGTCTTCGGATTTTAAATTTCGGTTCTCTATTATGTTTAAATTTTATTGCTTGCTTGCTTTCGGTATCCACAATTCGAAATTCTTGGACAGTTCTTCTTGCTGACAACTATATATTTTGTCTTCTTACAATTGATGCTTGGTCCATTCTTCTCGCATTACTTCAATACATTCTGTAAGAGTTCTTGTAGTTTCCATTCTATGTCTACTATGGACATTGTGCCATCTGCATATCTTACGTTATTAAAATAGTATCTACCAATATTCAATTCCAGTAAGACTACTAAGTTTCTCAGGATTTTCTCGCGGTAAAGGATGAATAAATCCGGTATGAAAAAACATCGTTCTTTTACGCTCCTTTCTATTTTTACATATTTCCTGAATTCGCGGTTTATTAAATATGCAAGTGGACTGCTTGCCGTATAAATTCTGGCTTATTCTAACATATTTCCCAAATAATGCAAGCTTACAAGCAATTCAAACAGTTGTTTGTGTCATACTTTATCAAACGTTTTTGCATTGTTTATAAAGCATAAGTATACATACTTCAGTGTTCGCATTGTTCTTTTTATATCATTCTGAGCATAAATATTGAATTTATTTGTTCTAGTGTCTGCATTAATCAAATTTCCGTTCAAAATTCAGTTAGTGTGTCAGGCTACATACTTATTGAACAGTCCTACAGGAGCATCCATCAACCCTTCATGAAACAAAGTGAGCTAAAAGAAAAACAAAGAAAACAATCTGAGATAACGAAAAAGAAGTGAAAATAAAAATGCGAAATACCAACGTGGAATACTATGAGAGACATGCAAATAAAAATGGCGGAAAAGGAAAGAATTCTAAAAGAAAGAAAATGAAGTGATTGACTGAAAAGATAAAGAAAATAATAAACAAAATAGAATTAATGGAAGTAGGGATATGGAAAATGAAAGAAGGAAAAAGAAAAAAGCATGACGATAAAGAAGACTGGAACAATTCCAACGTTAATTTCATGTCTCACTGGCAACTGGAATGATCCCAAGAGACAACTCTGCGTTAAAATACTGAGACAAATTAAAGAGTGAATCTTATACACTGATTTGTCCTCGGTATTATCAAATCCATACCACGCTTTCATTGATTAGACAAAGACATTCAACTCATATTTTATAATCATTTCCCTCAAAGCAAAGCAAGACCGCCAATGTTGCGCAGGAAGTTACAGTGAGAGAAAAGAAACATGGTACAGTGGGTGTCGAAGAAAAGATAAGAAATGGATGGAAATCAAGTAGATAGAAGATAGCAATTGACGCTGCATTTAAACCTTTGGAGAATATAGCTATCAGGGACGCAAGCAGATGGTAGGGAGTTCTCAAATAGGAAGTGCGAGAAAAGAAACTGTTAGAATAGAAGGGATGATTACATTTAACTGTTTTGACGGTAAAAGGTGGGATCTACTAGCACATATTAAATACACGAGATCGGAGAACCAGGAAAAAAGATGATCAAAGCAATTGCCATGAAAATACTTGTAGAAAAGACAGAGGGAAGCCACATCACGTCGGTGCGAAAGTGACTGAAGGCGAGCTGCTAAGCGAGGATCGATTATATTGCAGATCCTTCTTTGGATTTTGTTGAGAACCTCAAGATGAGTAGCAGAAGCACACAACCAAATATAGCAACAGTATTCAATGCATGAACAACAAATGTTATTAATATGACATCAACTTAAACTGCCGCCTTTCATTTTTCGTATATATGAACTATAATTAAAAACTGTTTTTTTAATCGTATCACCCCGAGTAAGATGGTAACACCACTGATGTGCAGGAGGCTACATAAGAGTAAAAAGATTAGATAGGAGGAGAGTAAAGAGAAAGACGAACCAGTTAGAAAGGAGCAAGAGAAGGATCGGAATACAGGTGTGATGACAGTTGCAAAGGTGGAGAAAAAGGAAAGGATATACAGGGTGGTGTAGAAAGAACTAGTCAAGTGTTTAAGAGATGAGTATTGACATTGCATTTAAATTGCTGGAGGTTTTAGCCGTCAGAAAGCAAGAATATGGAAGCGAGTTACACAGGTGTGAATTGCGAAAAAAGAAGCTGGAGAAGTAGAATTGTCGTCTGCATTTGGTTGATCTAACTGTGAATGGGTGAGACCCAGTTGCCAGTCTGGTTGCACGAGTAAACAGCTGTTGCAGGGGCACCAGTGACTTACGTTCGTTAGATCAGAAGCCATGAAAGTATTTATAGAACAGACAGAGGGGAGGGGGGGGCCACATCCCGTCGGTGGGGAAGCGGCTGGAATCGAGCAGCCAAGTCGGTACCTATCACATTACTGATTTCCTTTGGAGCCTGTCAAGAACACTGAGATGAACAGCAGGGGCGCCTCACCATATATGAAAGCAGTACTCCATGCACGGACGAATGGTTGATTTGTATATATGCAAGATGGATTCAGGCGGAAAAAACATCCTGACCCGACACAGTGACCCAATCTTCCTAGTAGTGGATTTAGCTATTGAGTCAATGTAATAGTGCCACTTGAGATCGAAAGTGAGGGTAAGGCCAAGGAGGCGCGGTGTATTACTTTCAGGGAGACTCGCTTGGTCCATGCTTATGGGAGGCAAGAGAGGTTACCTGTGATGATTGACAGACAGCAGCTTGGTCTTAGACGCATTGAAATTTACAAGCCACTTCTTACCCCAATCCACTACAAAATGTAGATCTCTCTCAAGATCAGCAGCAAGGTTATGTTTGTCCACCGCCCTGGATTTCTTACTGAAGCAGGAGTAAATTGTGTCATCTGCGTAGATGCCTACTTAGCACTTGATCTTGTCTGGGAGATCATTTATGAAAATAAGGAAGAGCGTCTGGCCTAGTATAGAGCCCTAGGGGACACCAGCATTTGTACAGTAGGATGTGAAGGCATGCCCATTCAAGATAACCTTCATTATACGGTTATATAGAAAAAATTTGGATCAGATCAAGCAAGTGTCCGGTAATACCGTAAGCCCGTAGCTTGCATAGAAGGCCAGCGTGCCAAACCCTGTCGAAAGCCTTGGAGATGCAACAGCACGAGCCTTGGAGATATCAAGTACAAGCCTTGCCGGACTCCTCAAGGGCCTGGAACATGTACTCCGTGATGGTCGTTACCATGTCGGCCGTGGATCTGGCAAAGCGGAAGCCATACTGCCTGTCAGAGAATAGATTATGGGCAGTAAGATGCTAAACTATTTCAGCTATTATTTAGAAAGTGACCATTTTACTGAACTATACTGGAATTTTCCAGATCTTCTTATAAAATCAAAAACAAAAGCAAAATCAATAAGTTAAGTGCCATAAATGTTACACACCTTGGCGATCATGTCTCTTTTGAGGCATGACTAAGCCGATTTTTGACGAGATAGGTTGCCATTATTTTCCGCGGTACATTGGATACCAACTAAGGCTACAGAATCTATCATGCCATTCGACCCACTGCTGAAGTGAGAAGAGATGGATTAATACCTTTTTTCCAAAAGGCATCTGTGCGTAAGTGAATTTAACGAATTCAACTGGAATTCGAACTCTGTTCTTTGACTTCTCATTCCGTGTGGATATCCATTGTACTACAACGCAATCTATTAAGCAAAATATTCGAAACAAATGAAAAATAATGTCAGCGCAAATTGACACCAAGATTATATAAGTTGATGAAGTATGACTTGAAGACTTACTTCAAATACCAGAGCAGCTTGTTTTGCGTGAGAAAAATATTCGAGTAATCTGCAATATTTATGACGAACAAACAGCCCGCATACATCACTTAACGAGCACACTCTCTTCTCGTATATTAAATAAGAATTCAGTTTGAAATTCCTTTCAGTTTACTCATATCAACACAGCTCAATCCCTAAGCCGAGTGGTGTAGTTTGAAACTCAGTGGAAACAGGTCGATTAAAAAGAACAAGACAAGATGTCTCGAGACTTAGAGAGCAGAACCAAGGCACTGTAAGCTCAAAGATTAAATGAGCGTTTCACTTCGAAAGAAATCTAGAGGGAACAATGATCCAAACGTCATAATAACAGCAACAATAACAACAAAGATAAGGACAACAATTTGAAAGTATTTACATTATTCGAACTATTGTCCTCATTTTTGTTGCCATTTGTACGACGTTTCGGCCATTGTATGCTAGAAATTTTGAACCGAACCTTTTATTACAATCACT
This sequence comes from Ascarosepion bandense, assembly GCA_037127315.1. Lineage (NCBI taxonomy): Eukaryota > Metazoa > Mollusca > Cephalopoda > Sepiida > Sepiidae > Ascarosepion > Ascarosepion bandense. The sequence continues at coordinate 3,275,618 of JBBBDQ010000224.1, read as the reverse complement.
GTGGTATATGAACTCCATTCCTTGCGTAGTAGTGCCTCTTTTGGTAGTTATGAGTTATCTCCCCCTAACCACTGCTGTAGCCTGGTACTGAACTCACAACTCTTTGAGTCAAGTCACAGGAACTAACCAACGTCTATATCCACTAATAATACGGAGTGCCAGAGAAAATCATTATTGTCAAAAATTGCTATGATAAAAAATACTAGAAAAAAACATTAACATCAAAAAATACTAGAGAAAACCATTAACATAAAAAATGCAATATGAACTCTGGTAAAAAAAAGGGTTACTGGATATCAGGCTTATAAGTTCCAAAAACAGTTGTTCTTGTTCTTAAGAACACATGGCACAGTGGATACAACCTCATCTCAGAAATATAGACAAATGCAATAATTTGAATAGTAATCTATTTGAATAGTCATCACTAAAAAGGAGCACCATGATGCAATTCACTCCTCCAGAATTTTGGAGTGGTTGAAGCAAATGGCAATTTTATTGAATGAATTCATTCTTGAATATTTCAAGAAATTTGTGTGTAATTTTTTATAAATATATCTGTTAAAATGAGTTGTCAGTGTTAGTTTCATTTTTACATAATTTAAACGACAATTCATCCACCCATAATTGTCTCTCTTATTATAAAAACCGTTATATATATATATATATATATATATATATATATATATATATCCCATCTGTCACGCTCACGCTCACGCTCACGCTCACGTTGGCTCAGTTCTTTCTCTTTACTACCAGTTATTAAACTTTACTACCAGTCATAAAAGCTCTTTCCGCTTGATCGCTATTTAATAGTGCCTTATTGTTTCATTTTTCGCAATAATTATTTCGTTGACTTGAGAACAATATATATATATTTTCTTTATTATAACAATGACCGTCATATATATATATATATATATATATATATATATATATATATATATCCCTCTTACCACACTCAGGGGTTGGATTATTGTTTTTTATTATGTCTTAATGTAAGTTACTCAATACAAGGTACATCAATAAATATGTTGCCATCATTTTAGACAACATATCGATATAAATATATTGCTATCATTTTGATAGCACAGGCCTTATTACAGTCTAGAGCCCTGTTTTACTAAATATCTCTCGTTATTCTATTTCATATTTTTAGTCCGATTGATATTTGGTATACTTTCGACAGCCAATAAAATCTGATAATCGAACTGTGTTTATTATGACACCAAGTTCCAAAGTATAACCATGGAGACATCATCAATGGCTGTTCAGGCAAAAGTCTTTAGATTATCCACATCTCTCAACAAACAAACTTACAGTTAAATATAGAAAGATAGATAATACGCGAATTGTATTTTTGAGTCAGCTTATAAAAGATATTCCGTCAAGTGGTTTTACTCTTAAGTGCACTCACTTTGAATTTCAATTTGAAAGCAATTGAATCCAAATATGCGATGGAGTTCAAAAACTTAAATATTTGTTCAAAGTTTCAAAATTAAAAAAAAGTACATTAAAATGTATTCCATAATTCAAATGAAGTGGTGTCATAAATATTTTTAGTATCTTTTGATTTCACTGCCGGTAAAGATTCGTGAGGTTTTTTTTTTGTTGTTGTTGTTGTTTGTTTGTTTTTTATCTTTTGATAATTTGTGCAACGCAGAATGCTGTCTGAGCAGACACGAGCACACTTTACTTTTTGAAATATTAAATTTGAACTGATTTATAAACATAAAGTGACGAAGCTCTCAATGAACAAAATCCTCATCTGCAATTTTTTGTAAACCTATGATTTGAACATTTGCAATCTTCAAACAACTGCAAAAAGAATATTTACATTACAATTGATGTTGCTGTGGATGGGGAGAAATCCGCTTGTGAGCTCTCAAATTTTGAAGTTTTCTTTTACATTTCTTTAAAATATTAAATTAAAAATTTCATTTGAAAAACTCTGCTCGAAATAAGTTTAATTCCACTAAATTACGAATCGTGAATTTTACAAGATGATTCCGGTTTTGCTTATATTGAACTCGTGAGTATTTTTTTCGGAATTATTTTCTTCCTTAATCTTGAACTTGTCGATCTTTTTTTTTTTTTCACAAAATAGTTTCACACTGTACAAAGCCCGGGGGCCACTCGAGGTAGAGAGTTACGTTAATAAATATTTTATACGGATGCGAGTGGAAGATAACGGTTGAACAGGACAAGATTGTAGGGATAGGGAAAACGTTCGTTCCATAGGGCGGTGGTTTGCGGGACGAAGCTGTTTGAGTGGAAATTCTCGTTAATTGAATACAGAGAGAGTGTAGGTAGTTTGTTACTATGTAAGTAGCATGGCGGGTTCTAGCCGTGAACATCAGCTCTGGTGGAACCAGTTGATGCAGTTCGTCTGAGCAGTTTACACTGTCGTAGCGATAGAGCAGTGAGTGAATCACCACATCTCGCCTGTGAGAGTTTAGTGTGAAAAATAATTTTCCTCTAATCACGCCTAGGAGACGCTTTTGAACTCTATTAAGACTGGAAAGTGAAGTGTAGGAAGCTTCAGTCCAGATATGATAGCGGTACTCGATTTTTGGCCTGATCTGACTCTTACAAAGAGAATAGCATGAGGACTCAGGTACTGGAGTGATGTAGGTATCCGTGTGTTTTACCCTCATCTTTAGAAATGATATATAAGAATTCCACTTGAGATTTTACTTTTTAACTTGAGGTTCGCGTTTGGTTTGTAAAGTTGGTAAACTGGTAATTGTGAGTTCAATCCCTAAACCAGGTAGTATAATCTTAGAGTCAGTGGACACAGAATGAATAATAACTAATCAATATCAAAAACAGAAATAAAAGAAAACTAGATAAGGTTAGATGAACAAAGCCATTCTTCTTCTATGTGCCCTGTCCTTTCAGGACGTAGGCGATCATTGCTTTCCATGTCTCTCTATCCCTGCTGGTTCTTATCACGTTTGCTCCTGTTACACCACACAACCCTCGTTCTGTCATCCACCTAATCAAGCCCTTCAAATATGTTATTCGCTTCTTTCCCTTGTCTTTTTTTCTCTTTATCTGGCCTGTTAGTATCAGGTTCACCAAGCTTTACTTCCTCATTGCATGTCCCATGGACTTTAGCTGTCTCTTCCTAATGCTCAGTATTAATTTCCTTTTCGTTTCCATCCTTTTCAAAACCTCATCATTGCTCACATACTCAATCTATAATATCTTCAACATCCTACGCTAGAACCACATTTCAAATGATTCAAGTTTTTCCTTAATCTTTGATGATATTGTCCAGCATTTACTGGACATCCTGTATTCTTGTCTTCTGTTAGAACACTTCCCAGGTATTTCAATTTTTGTACCTGCTTGATTTTGGCATCCTCCACCTATATTTCGCAATTTGGGCAGCTCTTTTTGCTGATGACCATGCATTCGGTTTTCTTGCAGTTTATTTGTAGTCCTTTCTTGTCACTCTCTTCATCTACCTTCTGTAGGAGTTCTTGTAGTTTCCTTTACGTGTCTGCTATCAACACTGTATCATATGCGTACCTTATGTTTTTCAAATTGTGGCCTCCGATGACAAATCCTGGTATAACATCTAGGGTCCTCAGAATAATCTCGCTGTACAAATTGAATAGATCCGGTGAAAAGACACATTCTTGTTTTACGCCCCTTTCTATCTTTCTATATTTGCTGAATTCGTTATTTGTCCGTATGCAGGCGGTTTGTTGCTAGTAGAGATTTATGATTACTCTTATGTCTTTCCCAAATACGCCGAGGCTGCTGAGCATCTCCATCAATTCTTTGTGGCTTATTTTGTCGAATGCCTTTGCATAATCGATAAACTAGACAATTATTATGCAACGATAACCCTAAAGATTGGCCTTTGAACAATAATTGTCTAGTCGTCGTCCTGCGACCTCGGTCGAGATAGAACTCACTACACCCCTCCAGTATTTCCTGTGCATTTGGAACCCTGGCGCAGTTTATAGCGAAATTCATAATCTTGTCAAATAGCTGAATACTTGATGCTTCGCTAGGGCTAATTGTGACACCAACACTGGATGGGTTGCCTCCAGGTCCCATCCTGTTATTTAACCCATAACTGGAAGAAAGCGACGGATTAATACCTTTCCCCCAGGGTACCAGTGCTTAAGTGAATGCAGGGTACTCAAATGGAATTCGAACTCGACTCACCGATTTCTCTTTCCAAGCCGACATCCACTGCACCACAACGCACATCCGTCACTGAATGCTTACAGTGCCTGGTAATAACAAGCGGTCAACCATCTAAGTACTGACCAGGCTCACGTTGCTTAACTTTGGTGATGGAAAGAGAACCGGTGTATTCAATGTGATATGCCGTAACCTAATTGTCTAGTTAGCTCCATAGTTTATTTTTGTACTGTCTCCACAATTGAAAATCCTAATACTAAAATGGTTTATATCGGGTCTACTAAAACCCGTTTAAAACTCGCTGGTATCAACACACATTGTCTTTCAACCATGTGTTATCATACCGGGCATTCCACTCAGCATCGATCGGCGGGTTGTATGGTTGTGGGGTGTTCTGCCCGACATTGGTTGTCGCGGGGTCGGGGACTAGTAAAAAGATCGAAAACAGTGTGTGACTTTGGCCTTGAGAATCATGTTTATTAGGTGTTGGTTTGTGGTCGGTGCTATGGGGAAACGTGTTGGGTATTGGTCGGAAGGGATGTGCTGGATTTGGGTTTGTCGAGCATGTGCGCGATAATTAGTGTCGAATTGGGTGCCTCATGGCTGTATTGGTTGGTGGTCTGTGTTGTATTGGGTGCTCGCCGGGTGTTAGTGTGGGGATATGTTCCGGATTGAATACCAAAGGGGGAATTCATTGGAGCGTCCGGGTCGGATGAAGGTATTCATCAAATAAAGGCAAATTAATGTCTAGGTATTAGTGTATGTATGTATATAGGTGTACATCTTTTTTTTTTTTTTTTTGTACTAGTTAACATACTGGTATTTTTTTTTACTTGCTGGTGTGTATGTGTATGTATGCATATATTTGTATGTGTGTTTATATCTTATATGTATCATGTATGTATGTATGCTTTTATATATATATATATATATATATATATATATATATATATATATATATGTGTGTGTGTGTGTGTGTGTGTGTATATATATATTCATATTTGTATGTATATATGTTCAGATATCCATGTATTCGTGTCTCTCTCTCTCTCTATATATATATATATATATATACGTATGTTTGTGTATGTATGTATTCATATGTATATATATATATGTGTATATATATTCTTATCTATGCACGTTTATATATGCGTGTATGCTTCTGTGTGAATATTCCTGCGCTTATTTGCGTATGTTTATGCCAGAAGTTTGTATAAATATTTAATGTATGTGGTTATATTTTTTATTTTGTATATGATGAACTGTGGAGTTTTTAGTCGTGTACATTTTTGTTTTTAGCGAGTATATATATATATATATATATATATATATATATATATATATATATATAATTACGTTTATGTGGGCACTGAAATATGATTAGTGCTTGCCCTGACCTCAATTATTCAAGACTATTGACATCTTACGAATTCGCTCTTACATGTATCCAATATTGTATCCGCTACTGTCTATTTTCCAACGTATATCGACTTAAAAATGCGATAAAAGCAAACTTTTGAAATCTGTGTATGCATATATGCGGGCGTATATTAATCTGTATATGTGTTTGTTTGCCATTGTATGTGTGTATACTCGACTATTTGTCCATGTGTGGATGTTTGTAGGTTTATATGTGCGCGTTCATGTCTTTTCCACGTTTAATATACGAATAACTTTCTAAGTCTAATAATTTTTGTTGAAATTAAAATTTAAAATTTGAAATAAAAATAAAGTGAATCTAATAGTCGATTAATGATGATGATCTCAATTTAATCAAATATTAATATTAATATCCACCAAAATTGTCTTTTATGTCTGCTCACATATTCTTCAAAATATGTATATACGAAATGGCCATATATATACATACTATATATAATATATACGAAATGGCCATTCAACATCTTTGAATTAATCCTTTTTTAATATATATTTGCTCTGTAATATTTTATTACATGGAGCTCTCTTCCTGTATCATTTTTTAATATTAAAATAAAATTTTTAATATTAATTAGGATCGGGTTTTTGGAATTTACCTTCCTGCTTTTTTCCCTTGGATTGAAGTATCTGAATTAAAATATATATATATATATATATATATATATATATATATATATATATATATATAATCAGATCATATATATATGCTTGTGTGTGATCAGGTCATATATATATATATATATATATATATATATATATATAGTAAATCAAGAACTTTATATTCGACCTCAACAGAATGCAGAAAGCACTGGACGGCCGTTTCGTCCTATATTTGGGACTCATTAGCAGTGCGCATCCACTACCAGGAATCGAACCCAGACAGTTGTGGTTGTTAAACTGATGTTATATCAACTGTACCACGGGCCCTGGTGACGAAGAGGTAAAAGAGAGGATGCGCACTGCTGATGAGTCCCAAATATAGGACGAAACGGCCGTCCAGTGCTTTCTGCATTCTGCTGAGGTCGAATATAAAGCTCGATGAATTACTTAATTATTGTTCAAATACTCCTACTACTTCTTGAATATATATATATATATATATATATATATATATATAAAGCGGACAGCACCGAACGGCGGCAATCTTTTTCATAGTTAACTGCAATCTAGAGGCATGAAAATTGTATGAAACAGACTATGACTTTTGCATTGACCACAGTATTGACTTATATATATATATTAATCGTATCACCCCGAGCAAGGCGGTAACGCCACTGATGTGCAGGGGGCTACGTAATAGTGAAAAGATTGGAAAAGAGAAAACCGGAAACCACATATATATATATATATATATGCGCCCTATCCCTTATATTGACAAATACAGCATATCTTAAAACTATATGTGTCTGTCTGTCTGTCTGTCTGTCTATGGAGGGGTGGTCATGACTCTACAGATTTGTTTAATAACAAATCATAATAATGCAGCCATTCCTCGTTTCCTTCTCCACAGTATTCTTTTTAATATACTGGTTGTTACCCAAGGCTAGATATCCCAGTCTAGCCATAGCTGAGGGCAGAGAAGATATGGATTCATACCTCTTCAAAGAGTATTAATGCGAAAGTGAATGCAACAGAGAAGCACAGAACATGAACACTGCACGCCGAAAGATATCCGTTACGTCACCTGAACACCCAACTATTATATATATATATATAGCAACGGCACAGACAAGCAAGGATAAAAATTATTTCTGTGAGAACAGTTTTATGGTGATTCTCATTTTCTTTCCCTGTTTTCTCAGTTTTATTTTAGCATTCATTCTAGTTGACGAGTTTGCCTCTTACAAAGTGGTTTGAATACTTAACACGACATTCAAGTGGTCATTTATCATTTGTTATTAAAATGACATGCTATCTTCTGTTGTCATTATCACTCAATTAAATAAGGAAAATTATCTATTTCCCCAACCGTGGTGTGTTGTATCTAATCATGCAGCTTTTAACTCATACGTCAAATCTTTGTGCACGTCTTATTATTGACGAGATTAAACATGACAAGCTTACATATACTAGCCTAAATTTAATCAGCAAAAACAAAAATTGCGTGAAAGTCGAAAGAATCTCCCCTGTGCTATTCTTTTGGTGTTAAAATTCAATGAAAAAAGGCTAAATGTTTGTTGGAAAGCATATTGATGTTTTATAGTATTATGAACATTGTTTGTAATGATTCATTATTGTTACTTACTAGTATGTTTAATCGAACTCACTACTCAGTTATAATGATCTGGAAGAATAACTTACTAACGAATACAGCATCGCAAGGGGCACTGATGACTAATGATACTTATAAAAGAAGAGCCATAGAGTTTCTCTGTAAATTGTCGCAAGGATTACTGACACTAGTTATTGCACTTTCAACTGGAATAAAATCAGGTATATATTTCTTTTTTATATCTTTATTTGGATAAATCCGAACCAGTAAATGACCTCCGAATTTTTTCTTTTTCCTTTTGAGGTTTTTTTCTCTGAACGCTATGCCCAGAATCTGAACTAACCATTATAGCTTGTCAGGCATTCGAAAAAATATGGATTCACAAATTGAAAGTGAGGGTAGCACCATGACAGTGGCAGTCTTGAAATATGGTTTTGGTCACAAAAGCAAAATTGAGAGTTTATTGATAAGCCTGGATTTCAATGGCCAATATGGCTGAATGTCACGTGATCATACGAGAAAAAATGTGGATAAATGAAAGAACAATAAAATAAGAAAAATTAAAAATAATTTCGAGATTTAAAGAAAGAAAGAAAGAAAGAAAAAAAGAAAGAAAGAAAAAGAAAGAAAGAAAAAGAAAAAAGAAAGTAAGAAAAATAAGACAATGAATGAAGTAAATAAGAATGAGTGATAAAAAAGAAGTAAAAAAGAAAAAAACGAACGAAGAAATAAACAGTGGTAGAAAAAAAGAAGCAAAAGAAATGAAAAGAAAAGAAAAGGAAAGAAAAAGAAACAAAGAACAAAAGGAAGAAAGGAATACAGAAATAAATAAAATCAAGGAATTAAGTAAAACAATAAAGAAGCAAAAAAGTAAAAACAACAAAATAAGTAAACAAATAATGAATGAAAGCAAAAAAGACAAAAGGAAATTCGTTATAATATATTCTTGTCATTTCTAATTAATTAAAATAGAATATTAGCCTTTCTTGACGTTTGATAGAAATTACAACACTAATTAGTCTAGGAATTCTACTTACGCAATTCAGAGTGAAGATATAAAAATGGAAGAAAGCGCTTACTCTGTCAAAGGAAATCGAGTCAATCTTTTAAAGATAATTGTCTTCCACGTAATCTAAAAACTCGACATATGGTCTTTACGCGGATTCGAAATCTGACTGGTATCGACAAACACCTCATTACCATTGTCCCTCTAAACTGTTCACCAGAGTAAGAAAAACAAAAGACAGAGAAATATTTTGTTGATTTTTTTCAAATCTTCTCTTTTTTATCGATGGATTTCTCTAACACACTCTCTTTCCCGTTGCAATCCACTTCTGTCTACAGTGAAACCTTCCATCTAATGTCTGAGCCTATACAGATTAATCACAGCGTTTGTCCGGTAACAATGGCTCCCGCCATGGAATTCGCTTTTATTTTTTGCTTATTTGTCTGGTTTTTTTTTTCTTTTTTTTTTTTTATTCAGTTATATTTAACGAGGATCGCAGTCCCAGTTATATTTTCTTTTTTTTCTTCTTTTTTAAGTGTTGTTTTTATGATTGTAACAACGATGACGTCCTGGGTATGACGACAAATTACATCTGGTAGCAAGAACTCTGATCATCAGACTTAAAATTTTGTGAAGCGTTGAACCACCACTTAATTGTAGTTGTTCCTGATCCATCCTGACCCGGATTGGTAGCATATGTTAGGGTCCCATCTATGTGTAAATGGTGAATCCTAAAACAAAAATCAACAGTACATTTTTATAACAAAATGAAAAGCAATAGATTTTTACAGCAAAATGACAAGCAATCCAAGACTAAAAAATATAAATATTTCTGTATTAAAATTACTAACAATAATTTTTATGATCTACAAACTATAAATATAAAAAAAGATACCATTACTGTAAAAGTATACAACTATGTAAAAAATACTTAGATTTCGGCGTTAAATAACCCATAGATATGTTGATATGCCGCTAAACAAAATCAACGAAGCAACAATACCTATTTATTGTAAAAATAAAAAACAGTTATCAAATATTGATGTTTTATGTGCATGTTTTTCTCTTTCTATGCATAAATACAGATCTGGAATAAACTTAGGTCTCATTATGCATTTAATACAAATGGTTTTCTTGAGACAACCCCCACTCATTACGATAGGCAACAATTGAGGGTCATCTCGATAATGATAGAAGGTCACCAATCTGGTTTGGAGAGTGCTAAATGTTACAAGCCAGTTATTAAACTATTGAGCTGTTAGAGAGAAGTCAGAGATTAGATCAGCTGCCAGGCTCTGTTCATCTAGTTTTTTTAAGATGTACATATATATGGTAATATTATTTGCATAGATATTCACTAAAGGTCGAAGTATAGTCTATAGCAGATCTTTAACATAAAGAAGAAAGAGGGTAGGGCAGAGAGGCAAACCTTAAGAGAGGTCTGCGTTGATCTCATGGGCCAGTCATTCGAGGCCCATCAGATCAATGCCTGCGCACACACGCACGAATGTACACATACACACACATTCACACACAAGCCCGCATACACACACACACACACATATATATATATTAAATAAATTGCTAACGTTATGTCTGCTTATTTTTAATAAAATCCGTTTATACTCATGGTTAATCTTTTGTGTATTAATTGTAAGATGTAATGAGCTGTAACTTTGACAGATGATTTTACTATTCATTTCTCGATGTTCCCAAGTACTTTTCATTCTCTTACGAGATTATCTTCAGGGGTATGAGTTGTGGTAACAAAAAATAACCGCAAAAATGTATTGCTAAAAATAGTAGTAAATTTTCTTCTTGCGGTTAAATAAGCAGATACTATGATTGCAATTTATTTAATCTGACATGTCTAAAAGAAAATGTCCTGCCTAAATACACACACATATATATATATATAGCGTTAATGACAATTTCTGTGTTTACTTGTAGGTGAGTATAGATGGGCATACAGCCATTTAACGTTTAACACCGCTTTCAGTCAGATCACCGATGTTAAGCAACATCGAGCCTTGCTAGTACTGAGATTGACGATGCAGCGTTGCAATATATCAACACTAACGCACATACACGCCCACACGTTAGCACACGCACAGATACACACAAATAAATAGTGTTAACGACAAGTTATATGTTTACTCGTAGGTATGTGTGGGATTACAGCCATTTCATGTTGAAACACCGGCTTTCATGAGAAGTTAAGCAAAGTTGAGCCGAGTTACACACCCCCATCACACACACATACACTCACAAAACACACACATGAGCTCACACACACATAAACACACACACACACACACACACACATATATATATATATATATATATATATATATATATAAAGCGATGATAACGTCAATTTTTTTAGTTATATATAATCATGTTTGGAATTACGGCCATTTTACGTTGAAACATTATGGCTGTCGTTAAAAGTTAAGCAGCGTCCAGCGTGGTCAGTTCTTATATTGGGGACCACTTGTGAATAACAAGTGCTGTAAGCTTGAATGGGTGGTGTAATCGACGACGGTTCAGAAAAAGAAATTGATGAGCAGTGTTCAAATTTCAGTCGGGTTCGTTACATTCAACTACGTCACCATGAATTGAAAAGAGACATGATCGTCCAAGCGTATCGCATCCACCCCTACCAACACACATTGGGCCAACGTGGTAGAGTAACAGCTCATTCCTTAACGTGATCTCGAGAAGACTTATGTCCAACAAAGGACAGAGAAAAGATAGAGAATGTGTGTGTGTGTGTGTGTGTGTGTGTGTGTGTGTGTGTGTGTGTGTGTGTGTGTGTGTGTGTGTGTGTGATTTAATGTCCCTGTTGTATTTGTAAGTATATATTTACATGTTTTCGTTGAGTATTTCTTTTTAGATATTCAGGTGATTTATGTTTGTTTTCCTTTTTTATTTAACTCTATCTTTACTTTTTATTTGACTGCTTAATTTTTCACACATTTGTCTTTTTTTCCTTTCGTCTTTGTTCGTTCAAGATTCTCGATAATACCTATGCAGGCCTCTCATTCTTCAGAAAAGTTGACGTCTCCATTAGCTGAACTAATTAGAGACCTTTCATGGTTACCTCGATCGGCCGGCGGTTTCTTCGACACGCCAAAATGTTCTTGGGAGAATGTGAAGATTATGAGGAGAATTTGACTGTGGTGAAGAGTAATAAGGGGTGTCAAATTGGAATGAAAAATGAGGGGAAAGAGAAAGAAAATATTGTGTAGGAGTGGAAAATAAGACTGGGGAAAAGTAAGTAAAAAGAAGGGGAGAGGTAAGAAGGAACAGGAAGAAGGAACAGTAATAAAGAAACAGAAAGTATTATACTTTGAGAGTTACAAGGAAGGAAGGAAGGAAGGAAGGAAGGAAGGAAGGAAGGAGAATTGAATCATTGAAATCTCAAAATAAAAAAGAAAAAGAAAAAACTAATAAAAATTTAATGAAAGAAATAAAAACAAAATTGAATGCTAGTATTAAAGAGAAAGATAAAAAGTCAAGTATAAGAAAACAAAAATATACAAAAATTAAATAGAGAAAGAAAATAGAGTAAAAAGAAGCAAAAAGAAAAAAAGAAGGGGAGAAGGAAAGAAAGAGAAGATGTTACAAAAGAAACAAATTTATGTGAGATATAAAATGTCGAAATGACGAAAAACGAACACGTTTCTGCTGTCAGTAAAAATTAAGAAATATATATAATTAGAGTAAAAAATAAAAGTGAAAAACTAGAGAAAAAAGAAACAGAGAAAATAATTGAGTAAAGAAAAAGAATCACAAAAAAAGAATAAAAGAAAACCATAGCCAAAACAAAGAAGGAAACTTAATTGAGAAATAAAGTAAGAAATAGCAAAGTAGAAAATAAAGCAACAACAAAGATTAAAATAAGAAAAAAATAATATATCCGAGAAAAAAGTAAACTCAAAAGAAAGAAAAAGGTTAATAGTAAATGTTTTGTTTTTGTTGTTTCTTTAAATTTTTTCAAAAGTTTTTTTTTTAAAGTAGAAGAACGTGTGTCCTTTGAGATCACATGCTGTCAAATCCAAGCCAAGTTTATTGAAGGCTTTAAAACTCAGTTTATTGTGCGTCCGTCTCTTTGTTTGTCTCTCTATGAGTCTGTCTATTGGTCGAGAGATAAATGGCAAAAAGTTTTAGCAACGTATTTCTTTTCATCTTTATGCTCTTTTTCTTTCTTTTTTTTCTGTTGAAAAGCTGCAAATACTTCCTACTCCATTCAAAAAACAGCACATGCATTCATTCAGTCTCGCAGTTGCAAAGTAAATAAGTCAATGTTTCAAACATCCACGCACACATACAAATTAAACTGTATACCCATTCGTTTAGATACAAGAATACACCAATATAGGCTGGAGCTGCTCAATCCTCCATTGCCAGCCTTAATATCGTTCAAATTCGTTTGCACAGTCTTAGGGGAGAAACCTTCTTTTCCAATCGGCAACTTTTTCTCGCACATGCAACTTTGCAAACCCGCAACTGTTCTATCGCTATTTTCACATAAAATATTCAGATGACCCCGATTCTTGATTTCCACCAAGACCTTTACACCTCATCTTTTTTATTTATCCTTATAATCGCAAATTCATATCATTTTCTCTCTTCCATTTATATAAGATACCTCGCTCATCATTACGAGTTTGAATTTAAAACTTTACCTTAAACCACTCACAAGATTTGTTTTGCGTAAAGTTTAGTACATAAAAATACGTCTAGAGCTTATTAATGAAAAATATCAAAACAATATATATTTTAACATAACCTATACATTGTCAATACCCTTAATTATATGATCTTTACAGTAAAAATTAAATATCAAAATTCAGTTAATAACGGCTTTATTGATTCCACTCATGTATCATCACCTATCTGTGCACATCTGGCCGCATGTATTTATATATTAAAATAGAAATAGAAATTTAAAAACAACTTATATTGATTTTCCCAGTTACTAAAATGAAAGCTTAACTCAAAGTTAAAATGCTGAACGAATATTATTATTTCTAAGTTCAATAAAAAGTTATCTATTTTCATTCAAATATTGCTCAATAAAATAAGAATTAATGACCAATAAACAAGAAACTGATAACAGAATAATAACAAAAATTAGATCAACCAAAGTATGAAATCCTAAATCAGCTTACAATTGCATTCATTCTCTGTGTAGCCTGGTGACTTAATCTTTAACATTTTTCGATGCAAGAAACTTACATTTCAAATAACTCAATACAAAAATTATACCTTACATATAAAATTCTAACATATAAGATGAATAATTTATAACTTATAGCTATTTTGAATTCAATGAGGGTACTGATGCCGTATACTCTGAATCCATAAAAAAAATTGAAAGTATTAAACAAACACTTTAAATAACTCAGTGTGTGAATCAATTATAACAGATTTACTATAGGATTATTAAACATGGATCAGATTGCGCTAGGGGTTGTTCAGTCCAGTGCCATAACATGCGGAATGGGACTTGGGAGCGGCTGTTTGGGCGCCGTCGTTTGGGCGCCGGTTGACAGTTCGGCACGGCGGTTTGACTGTTAGCTGATTTGGCGCTAACCCGGCGTTTTAACATTAGGAAAAGATTGTTTATGAATTCAAAATCATTCATTAAATTCGGATTTACTAACACTAGCAATATTATTTTATTTAAACATGGGTAATATAATTACCTTGTATAGTTAGTATGGAACCGTGCTTTGCACCGATTTTTTGCTCACAACGCTAATATTTCAACTCGCTGTCAGCTTTGCTTGTTTTGTCAAAGACGTATAGAAATCCGTTATGAGTAAATTTTTCTTTACCACGTTTCGTTAATACCTTTTCAGCCATCATATTGATAAAACCAAAGTTTCGAGTTAAAAACACATATAAAAAGATGGTAAAAGAACGAAACACTTGCGACAGCTAACTCAACTGAGGCTAAGGACTAACTGACTCAATTCAGACTATGGCAGGAACAAAAGCGCCCTCCGTACGTAGGCTGAACAAACAGCTAAACGAAGAGAGAGCTAGTTTTCCTGTTTCTAAATATGTATTTCAATTTATAACGGATATATTGTAATTTTCTCCGTGCAGACTGATTTATAATTAAAAAAATGTTCTTAAGATTTATAAATAAAATAACATTTGTAAATTCAAAAACTGTTTTGGCGCCAGAATAGCCATCGCCAAATCAGCTGGCGCCAAATCAGCCGTGCCTAAACCGCTGCGCCAAAACGTACCCTAGCCTGTAACATGGTACAAAACCAAAATATTAACCAGAAAAATCATGTTCTTAAACAGCTTCGTCAGACTTACATTCTTATATGGATTTCGTGCATTGCGTCATTTATTTGAGAGTTTAAATATTTACAAACGTCCAAAAGAGAGTTCTCATGATTAAAGAAATGCCCAAGACGTAATAAAAACAAAATATTAACGTCAAAACCTTTTGTGCTATCAAAGGAATTTTTGTGTCAATTTTTTTTATCCTTTTTAGAACCTTAGAAATTTTGGTTAAAAAATTTGTTTTTCTGACATCTACGCGGAGCATTAAATTCAGAAAGCAATTTTGAGCATCCTTTTGCGGTGAAAACACATTGATTTAGAAATTCTTACATAAATCATATAATAATAAAACTTTCAGCGATGATTAAAAAATAAATGAAATCATTTTTAAATGTTTTCACTAAAAGTTCTTCGTAGAAACATTTTTGTATATGTTATTGCTCACTTATTTAATTTAATGACATTTAGAGATATTCACTTTTGTCTCGCTTACATAATATTTGCCATAAGAACAAGTTCTCGAAGAATTTAAATTATCCAAACCTTATGATCAAAAAAGATCCCAATCACACAAAATCTTTAAAAAAAATTATTTTTCGATAAATAAAGAATTTTTTACAAGAATTTACATTTACTTAATTTCATTAGAATAATTCATAAACTTTTAAATTTTTTTAATATGCTGATGTTATTAATTTAAAACTGTATTTACTAATCGTAAAAGAAAAACTCATTGTAATTCAAAAATACATAGTATTTAAAAAAAGAATTTTAAATATTTTTAGCCTGTATTATCGTATTGATCTTTGTAAATACGGACATTATCAAAAATTATGAGAGGTACTTAGAGTAAATTTAAAATTTATTTTTAATTTTATAACATCTTCTCAATAAGTGTCTTCGTAATTAAGGCAGCAATATCAAGTACCAAAAATTATAAAACATAAAAATATTTAAAATATTTGACTTTTTATGGTCGTTAAGAAATATATTTTTAAAAAGCGTTAAGAAATATATTTTTAAAAAGCGTTATTTTAGTTATTTTCCCCCTAATTAAATTTCAATTGCACACAAATACGCACACACACACACATATATATATTTTAATTTAAAACTAAGCATCTTTGTATCTTTAGAGCTTACGATTTAGAAATTTAATCAGAATCTGCTTTTTTTTTTCCTTTTTTTTTTTTTCATATCCACCTTTACAGGAAAAGAGATAGAAAAATGAAGACAAATAAGATATGATTTCATTATTTTCTAAAGACGTTTATTTTCGGAACGAAACGTGCTACATAAGATTTGCTTCATATTTTCATTCGGTTAATCAAATGTTAGTATGACGCACACATATATGTATAAATACATATACGAAGTTGTATCAAAAATTTTCCAGGCTAGTTCTGTAGCACGTCAACAGATGGCTACACACGATTGCGCGAGCAGTGAAAGTTAGCAGTGACCTTCATGAGCCAATGTACTGAGTGACATCGCTGTGTTTACTTTACAAGTTGTGAAATTTCTGTTTTCGTGACCATATGTATTTTGTCATGCACGAGCATGCTCATCATTTTTCGACATTCGCAATATTGCGTATCGAGAATTCGTCCTCCAGGGCCTGACCATCAATGATAAGTTCTACTGAATTTTTGAGAAGTTTGAGAAAGGACGTTCGGTGAAAGCGACTTGATCTGTTGAGCGCAAGAAAAAAATGGATTCATCACGATGACAATGAACCCTGTCACTAAGCTTTCCTCACTCGGGAGTTTCTAACCATATCGAACCGCAGAAAGTCCCCGAGTTGCCTACGGTAAACGATTTCCAGGACGGATTCCAAAAGTGACAGAGACGCTGTGCATTGCTGCGCAAGGGGACTTTTTCAAAGACATTTTGTACAGACATACGTTCCTATACGTAGTAATTGCACAAAATGTTTCTAATGATGGTCTTTGGTATGAAACATTGAACAGATATTTTATTGCTTTCTACTAATATTTTTCCCCGATTGTTACATTTCCTGTAATGTTCCACTCCGATAAGTTGATAGTTAATGTTGATCAAATATTCTGAGAATAAAACTTAGACTGTTCTAAAATAAACTATCCCAGTTTGTCTATACACTTCGAGATTTTTTAACATGCTCAGAAGCATTATTGAAGTATTATCAAACGTTTGTAAATAGCTTCTACATATTAAAAATATCTGGACCTTGCGAGAGAACAAAAAAAAAGTGGAACATGAAAGTTGTAATTATCATCATTGGCGGGCTTAAGAGGATACTTTCATAGAATTTGAAAGCGGAAAGGCCGATGAAGAATTTAAGCCTACCACTTACCAGTATTACCAAAATGAATCAATATGCAAAATGGGAGCTAAAATAAACAATAAATTCCCAGATTTAATTGTTGAATGCAAAGAGATGAATACAGATTAAAACGGCTGGAAAATAATGTCTAAATAAAAGTCGAAGAGAATGAAAATGTAAATAAATAAATAAATAAATAAATAAAATAGAAATAGAAAAGGAGGAAAATATGGACAAATGTAGCCAAGAAAATATGGACAAATGTAGCCAAGAACATTTTAAAAAATAAAGAGAATGTGACATAACGATAAGGAACACTGGAACAATTCCAATTTTTTTTTATCTCATAGTAATCCCGGGAGGATGTGCGTTGTGGTCCAGTGGATATCGGCTTGGAACGAGAAATCGGGGAGCCGAGTTTGAATTCCAGTTAAATTTCTACTTACGCACAAATACCCTTGGGAAAAGGTATTAATCCGACTCTTCCTTCCAGCTATCGGTTAAATAACAGGACAGATTGGTTTCTGTAGCCTTGGTTGGCAACCAGTCTACCGCAAAAAGTAATGGTAACCTACTACGGGAGAAGCTTTTGCCCAGTCAGTCGTGTCTCTTTCAAGACATGATTGCCCAAGCGTGTATCACGTATGGCACTTAAATGACTGACTGAATCCTGGGAGAAAACAGAATTAAAATAAAGAAATAAATATAGAGTGAGCCAAAACAAAAGATTAGATATTATACACTTATTTAATGCCTGAGTCCTGTCCAACCTACACCTACCATTCACAAATTTCACAAAGATATTTAATGCATATCCTACTAGTATTAATTTAAATAGATATATTTGTTTTCGATACACACGATGGTCCAGGAAAGGATTATTTCTCTGAAATATATTTGGACAATTGGCAAGCTTTCATCTGAAATCAAAAAAATACTAACTTCCAGCAAAATGGTCAGAATATATGCAAAAGAGTGACAGTTTGTCTGAGAGGATGTAAAAGGATGAGAAAGTAAAAAAATGATTTTGAATTTGATTATGGTGGATGTGTATTCAAATTCAAAATCAATTTTTTACTTTTTGTTATTTTTTTTCTCATTTTTATTAATCTTTCTTTTTGCTTTATTCGGCTTTTTCTTTCTGTTTATCTTTCTTTAATTTTTGTATTTTTTGTTTTCTTGTATTTTTCTGGATTATTTTTCTTTAATATTCGTGCTTATTTTTTCTTCTGTTTTTCGTTCTTTGACTTTTTCTTATTTGCCTGTTTTCTTTCTTTTTTTTTTTCGGCATTGAAATTTTCATGATTTTTCTGAAAAATTCATGATTCTTTCCTTTTGTTTCACTTTCTTTTCTTCCTTCCTTTTAGCATACCAAAGATATTTACATACAGTATGCACCAAAATATATATTGAGCAGTATGCCTGCTCGTGATAATGATATGACATATATTGAGCAGTATGTAAATTCAAGACCACCAAACGTAATGTGACGCGACAGGAACCAAATTTGAGTGTACCTATTTCTCTTCAAGCAGTATCAGTTTAAAGAACATAATATGGCAGTTTCCAATCTGTCACTGTGAAGGAAAAATACAATGTGGTCTTGACATGAGATGTCAAAAATAGCGGCACAGGAATAACGAAATTCATGGAAGTAGTGAGGTAAACAGTTTTAGCCAAAGATGGAGCATAGGTGACTCTGCGCAGAGCCCACATAGGCAACCAATCTAGTGCACACCAAGTTTAAATTACATGTAAAGATTTTGGGGGCAGTGAGCAACGAGTGTAATGTCATGTCGTTCCACTACAGGACTCAAAGTCAATACCACCACATATCTAAGTGTTCGATAGGTTAGTCAAGTTCTAGTTCAAGTTGTTAACCGCATATGTTCCAACAGCTCTCCTCAACGTGTGGATATAGCATTGCTTATCTTCTGCATTACTGTGTCCAGGACGTCGTAGAAAAGAAACTAAATACTTGCCATGCACTAGAAAAGATACGTTGAAAACTGATACTGTAGACGCCATAGTCATCATGTAAGAGAACGGTTTAATCCAGATCTGTGCTCGCATCCAAAGCCACTCTTGAAGCGGTAAATAGTTTTACAATAACATTTTTCTAAATTTAAAATGTGTACAATTTTTAGCCCTTAAACGGCGGTCATCATCAATTGATATTTTATTGTTGAACAGCGGACATCATTAATAGAGCATTTCAAATTTTTCTTCTGATACAGGTATGATTCGAACCTAAATGATTAATGGGCAATTTCAAGGTTTACGTTAAATTTTCTGTTATCTCATGGAGTCTTCAATTGCAAAAAAAAACATGTCTGTATGCATGATTCTCAAAAGTAACAACTTGGTGCAAAGTAGATAGATAGATAGATAGATAGATAGATAGATAGATAGATAGATAGATAGATAGATAGATCCAGCTTTCATTGTTTTGTTGTCTGTGACGGACAAGGACAATTTTGTATTACTTTGTTTCTGTTTTTCAGTCGCTCTGAAAACAATAATCCCAACTGACAGTTCTACACACTCTTAGTTTTCATAAAAGTAAAAATGTATAAACGCTGGAAAAACTGAATAATCTTTGTTTTTAATATTCCTTCTGAATAAGAACAATTTTGCGCGAGTTTTTTCAATTTCTTTTAACGCTAACAAAGAGCGCTACATTTAACATATCACTTTCTTTGAGAACAGTCAGTACATCTTGACTGTGATTTGAATATGAAATCACAAACACTAATATGAATGAAATTACTAGTACTCTTACAAAACTCATTATAGAAAATAAATCTATGAACCAAAATTAAGCCTGACTTTAAATTAGTAAAAGCACTCAAAATAGTAAACACGACAGAGAATTCTATACAACCGGTTTATCCTCGTTAAAAGGAAACTGTATGGATACTGAAAGAACTGAATAAAAAAAACAAATGAATAAGGATGTTACATACATTCGTTTGGCTTTGTGCTGAGTATTGCCTATTTGTTGAAACTTACCCATTCTTTTCTATGGTTCATATTCACGTAAAGACACCACATTTTGCCGTAAACACAGTAAAAGAAGCTCGTGTCGATCGAGGCAATGGAAAAACGCTGGAGTTTGTTTCTTTTAGTCAATGCTTGTAGCATCCAATGAGTGAGAACTAACATGAGAAATGACAATCTTCTGAACCATTTCCCTAAAGATCTCGCACGGTTCTTTAATCAATTATATGATATTTTATTTTTATAGTCTCTACGTCTGTTTAATTTTATATTTAAAAAAAGCATTTTTACCAGTTTTTAATTAAAAAGAAACAGTAATCTCTTTATGTTTACTATAAAATAATAATCACAACTTTAAATAAAGATTAATGAATTTTTTCATATACTTTTAGCTCTGTCAATTTCAATATATTTTTAAATAAATAATATTAATCCCTATTTATTTTAGATACAAAATACTGTATTTTATTTCGTGTTTATTTTATATATATATATATATATATATATATATATATATATATATATATAAGAATAAATGATGCAAACAAAAGTATACATAAAATAAAATCCTGTATAATTCAGATGCAACATATTTTTAAATAAATATCCGTAATACCCGTATAACATATAGACTCCACCAACATTGTGTTAACCAGTATTTTTATTGAAGTTTAATTATGTAACGGTCAGTCTCTACCCATCACCTGATTGCACTGTGCATGAAAATTCGATTCGTGTTACCGTTGAGGGATAATATGTATATTTAATAATAATGATTATTGTTGTGGATTCTTGTTTAGAAAATCACACAATATAATAATAACAAAAACAGATATGAGAAGAAAAAATGTAAGTATTAAATAAAAGATATACAACCTGTACACGGTTAGTACATTCAGGAATACTTGGTAGTAGGAGTCAAATATATACAAGAAGTAAGTCCGAGTAATATTATTATTATTATCATTATTATCATATATTCATATATATATATATATATATATATATATAGATAGATAGATAGATAGATAGATAGATGAATAGAATAAGTAATGAATATATGTATATATACTTATACTATTCATATATATATATATATGAATACAATAATTAATAATATATATATATATATATATATATATATATATATATATATATATATATAATGAATAGAATAAGAATATATGAATAGAATAAGTAAAGAACAGGTCAGAAAAATTGCTTTATTACACATGATATGTATCTGACTAATGAAATCAAACCTCAACCAACATACTGTCTCTGTGGATTTTAAAAATTAAAAATATTTTTTAAATCATTCATCTTTAATAAATCTCTGAAAAAAACTTGTTAAACTGACACATTTTTTATAATCATATCGCCTTAAGAAAGGCAGTTTACTGCCACTGTTGTGTCATGTATGAGATAGGAAGAAAATTATGAGAAAGAGTGACAGATTGTAAGAGAAAGATAAGAATACTGATGAGAGTGTAGTGGACGGAGAAAGAAGCATGAGAGAGAGGATGCAAGTTAGTAAGATAGGAGATGACTATTAACTTTACATTTAAATTCTTGAAGATTGTAGCTGTCGGGAAAGCAAGTATACAGAAGGGCATTCCACGGGCAGGAAGTGCGAGAAAAGAAGATGGTGGAGAAGAATTTGTGTTTACATTTTTATTGGTTTTACAGTAAAAGAGTGGGGTCTTATTGCTAATCTTGTGGCTCGAGTAAATTCATATATAGGGGGCACCAGTGATCCAAGTTCATCGGAGCAGAAGCCGTGAAAGTATTTGTAGAAGAGACACAGGGAAGCCACATTGCGCGGGTGAGAAAGTGACTGTATCTGAGCTACCAATTCAGGATCGATCACATTACAGATTCTTGGATTTTGTCAAGGACCTCTAGGTGGATATCAGGAGCACCCGACCAGATATGGTACCAGTATTCAATGCACGGGCATATGGTAGATTTATATATGTGCAGGATTGTTTCAGACGAGAAAAACTCTCTGGCCCAACACAGAGAACAGACCTTCATAGCAGTGGATTTAGCTATGGATTCTATATAGTCATTCCACTTGAGGTTTGTTGTGAGAGTTAACCTAAGGAGGTGCAGTGTTTTGCTTTCAGGGAGATTAGCCTGATCCATGCTAATAGTGGGTAGGAGCGATTGTCTGTGATAGAGGTCATTTTCAAGCTCGACAGCGAGGTTTGCTTTGTTAGCCTCATCAGATTTTTGATCGAGGCGAGAGCAAACCGTAGTGTCGTCAGCGTATATGCCTACTTGGGATCGTATTACATCGGGGAGATCGTTAATGCAGATCAGGAAAAGCGTAGGACCTAGAATAGAGCCTTGAGGGACACTTGCGTTCGTATGAGAGTATTGGGAGGCACGTCCGTTCAATACTACCTTCATTGTGCGATTTGAAAAGAATGACTGGATTATGTCAAACAATTGTCCAGTTATACCATAGCCCCGCAGCTTGCGTAGAAGGCCAACATGCCAGACTCTCTCAAACGCTTTGGAGATATCTAGGGCCACAGTTCGGGCAGTAGACCTGGTGAAGCGGAAACCATACTGTTTGTCAGAGAAGAGTATGTGGGCTGTGAGATGTTGAACCACATCGGTGTTGCTGAAAATCCGTAGGAAGTTGATAGGGCGATAATTAGAGGAGTCAGA